>JAHZNJ010000542.1:1653-16126 GCA_027744475.1 Lepidocyrtus cf. sotoi NNG-2020
CGTAACCACAGACGCTTTAACTGAGTGTGTGTGTGTGTGTGTGTGTGTGGCTTTTGATTGTTACATTAACGTTGAAGTATCCTTTAGTCCTTTCACGTTTTACTTTACACACATTGTTTATTATTACTGAAGACAGTTTGAGTTAAATGCATCTTCTTTGTACTATGTACAATTGCAATTTTGTTGTCTGCTGGTTTTGTTTTGTTCTTTTTTGTATTTATCCTTGCTTCATTTAACAAAATGGTGTACGTCTCACCGTCACCACCAAGCAAAGAGCCAAAAATGTCATTTTTTCTTTGGATTTTTTTCATTCGTTTGTTATTTACACAATGATTGTGTCTATGTGTGCGTGTGTTTGTCTTTTTTTTCTCCAAAATTCAACCTCAACCTTCTCATCTTTTTAACACTTTGCTTGTTTGCTCGCACTTCAAGACGAATAAAACCTTTGAGTTGGCGACTTTTGTGGTTTGAAAGAAGCAAAAAATCTTTTTTATTTCTTCTTATCTTTATGCTTGCATTGCTCTTCTTTCCTCTAGCACCAGCAATAACTGCCACCTCAGTATTGCATGCTTCAAACAAAAGTAAAAAACAACTTCCCTTCTTATTTTTTCCTATGACCATGAAGAAACTACAGAACAAGGCAAGGAGGAGGGAGAAGAATGGAATAAAATATTTTCCAGAGAAGAAACATTTTTTCATTACCACTCTTCCGCTTTTTAGTGGGCACTCACTGTACACAATATTATGTAGAAGGAACTTTCTCCTGCTCCTCCTCCTCTTCCCTTACTGAAGTGAAACGGTAATTTGGAAAAAGCTGTGGCAGGCAAGTTACACTGCCACTTTTTTTAAAGGGAGAAAGAAATGTACTTACTTTCTTTTTACCAAGAAAAAGTCCTTCCCTTCTTCAGATGAAGTCTCAGGAAATGGTGATGCCAACAAGAAAGAAAAATAAAACTAAAAATCTAGAATCGTAGTTATATTATTGCAATGTTACTCCTCTCCTATTCTGGCGGCGGCTGTAGCTCTTTTTTCCTTTCCTCTTCCACTTCTTTATTAGTTTCAGTAGTATTTGTGTAGTACTGAGGAGTACATAAACGGAAGAAGAAAAAAGAGAAAAAATCAGTGTGGACGGAAAGGAAAAGGAATATGTTGATTGTATAAAGCCCTCCTTCTCAACTAGTTTTCTTCAAAAGAAGTTTCCATTCTTCTTTTCCTTTTTTCTGTTTTTTGGTTTAAGGTTTTGGTAACTCCTCCACATTTTCTGTCTCACTTCCTGTATATTTCATACTTGAGCACCTAGAAAGAACAGTTTCATGCTAGTAAAGTTATCATCAACAACAATAAATTCTATAGATGGAACCTAGAACTGGAGGAGGTATATTTTTTATACATATATTTATATGTTATCCTGATTTTGGTGAATAGCGGAGCTAGTACAGAACCACTAAAGCTACAACAAATGAACGTAAAAAATGTAACAACAGGGGATCTGAACAATATGCCTGTTTGGTTTTGCTTATAAGAATAAGCAGATATTTTTTCTTCTCCAACAACTCTCCTCTTAACAAGTAAACTGTATGAATGCGAGTATTTTGGCATTGCTTTGGCTTTTTCTTCTACTTTCCAGCCAGCAGACTTTTTTTTCAATCTGTCTCTCATTCTTGCGTGGCGTTTTGAGATTTTTCTTCTTCCTCTTCGTCTTCTTCTCGTTCTGGAAGAAGAAGAGTCGTCGTCCGTCCGTCGTCCTTTCCCTTCTCTTCTACAGTTTCCTTTTCTTATCTTGACTTTTCTTTCTTTTTTTTCTCTCTCTCTCTCTCTCGCTCTTTCTTTCTATCTACACGCTGATGATGATGATGAAGGGACTATGGCTGGCCGCACTAACTTATTTTTTGGTGTTTTATTTTGCTACCGTTTCAGGGGGAAGGGAATGATGCAGTACACCGTAAAAAAGAACAATTTTCATTGCAATAATGTTACCCTTTTTAGTAATAGTTGTAGCATTTTGCTTATTTCAATACTTGAATGGCTGGAGAGAGAAAGGTACAGATAAAAAAGCTTCTGTTCTGAACAGAAATATCTATTTTTCAATTGCATCTTCCTACTATTACTAGGGTTTTATTTCTATTATAGAATATTTGGTACGGCTTGATAATAAAATAGAAGAAAAAAGGGAATTTGCTCGTTTCTCTCTATTCTGATCTGGCAAGTACATTTTTTGTGCTAGTTGCCGTGTTTTGGCTTGTACGTTACTGGTACGATTGAAGAAGGGTATTTTCTTTTTTCTTTCTTGGTGAAGGAGAATAGTAAAGATGTTGAGGTCGAAGCCCACGAGAAATAAGTACCTAGTCAGCCAGCCAGTTGTGAAATTGTAGATAAAACATTCGAAGGAGAACGAAAAAAAAAGAAAAGGAAATTTTTTCCATTTCTTGTGCCAAATTGAGAAGGTTTCCGTTGTTCCTGCTGTTATTGTGATTATCATGATATTTATGAGTTATTAAGGTTTCCCTTTCCTTCCAATACGACGGAAAAACACACCAACCCACCCAAATACAGCACACAGTTTCGAGATAACATTTGACTGGAGCTTTAATATTATAGAATTATAACATCATCATAAGAACTCTCTCATATAATTGCTGTAAGTGTGAAATATGTATGATCATAATAAGTTCAGCAGCAGCAGCAGCGTTCTGAAAGCTCTTTAAGTTTTATTCTAGTGCCTATTTTGGTACATATATGAGCAAAATAATAAATGTATCCAATTTCTGCGTATTCTTCCTCCTCCTACTCCCCATTAAATTTTGCGTAGAAACATAGCCACATCCACTTCTACAAATACAAATGGGTTAACTTGATTGTAAAAACTAAAATGAAAACAAAATTTTGATACTTTGCGATTTTTATTATTACTAAAATGATTTCATTAAAGCATTTCATTGACTTGTTGTTTATGTTTTTCTTGTAGCATTCAGTTAGCCTACTTTGTTGGTGACGGTTAATACCACAATTAAACTAAAAGTTCTATTTTTATTAAACAAACAAGATTAATATAAAAAAATATTTTTGAAACTAAACTGCCAACAACACAATACTGGACAAACAAACAAAACATATTTACTCAAAACTAAAAAGCATTCTACAGCTTTTACTTCACTTCAGTCAGAGTCAGACGGTTTCCTCCTTTGTTTTTCATTTGTTTCTTTCATTTCATCATCATCATATTCCTCCTACTCCTCCTCCGTTTCATTCATTCCAAGAACATCTTCCTGGCACTTACAAAGTTTTAAAGCAAAGCCGGAGTAACAGGGGAATATAAAAAATATTTTCGCATTTTGGTCGCGTTTTTTCAAAGTCTCTCCTCTCCTCAGTCAGTACAGTGGCGTTGTAGGTAGGTACGTTCACTGCTACGATGCAAGCCATGATAGCTCCTCTTCTCGTCCCTTAGTATTTTTTTCCTTCGCTCTCTTTTTTATGCAGTCATCTGGCTCCACATTTCATTTTCTTTTTCTTCTGCTTTTGCTTTCACTCTGCTTTCATTTCATCATGTCAAGAACGGATGGATGAAAGCAAGACAGATTGTAGAGAGAAAAAGCCAAGTGAAAGAGAGAGTCCCACATGTGTTCTCTCTGATGATGTTTTCGCCATTACGTACAATTTAACGATATAAAAATGAAAGTAGTCATCATCAAACATAAAATATAGTACTGGGTACAAACACACAGTTGAAGTTGAAAGTTGCCTACATATCACATATCATATTACAAAAAAACGCGGCGGTTAACGAACTACAAATATTATCCTTCCTTATATGAGTCTATCTGTGTATATCCATCTTCTACTTTTAGTATTTTTTGTACTGACGACGACGACGTAGGAAATCAAACAAAAATGTTGAAACATTTGGACGTATGTGTATTTTTGTGTGTTTCTATTTGCTGTTTTTCCTTTGCTTTGCTGATCCAGTAAAAAACTGGCGCCACTGCTGCCACTGCCACTACTAAAAAATTTTGCTGAAAATTTAAAAACGTTGTGGAAGAGAAGGAGGACGAGAAAGACTGGCAGAAAGAGAAAAGCTATAAGGCGTGGAAAGCTCCTTCCTATTTTTTCATACACATCACAACAAATAATTTCAGACACTTTTTATTTGGTTCTTTGTTAGTACGTTTTTAAAAAATATTAAAAAATCTGCTTCTCTCTTCTGTTTCTCTTTTTCTCCCTCTCTGACATAAAAAGAGTCATATGATATTATGATGACACATGAAAAAGAAACAAAACAGAAAATCATTAGCACGCAACTCAGCTTTTTTCCTCTCTCACTCTCTCTCTCTTCTTTCTCCTTTTGTGCCCAAATACAAACTACAAAGCAAAAGAAAAAAAGCACACATATTTTTTGTATTTTCCAAGTATTCATTTAAAAAATGTCATTTTATATACGACATTATTTGTTCTTACTTTTGTATAATATAAAGCAAAAGAAATGAAAACATTGCGCAATTTGTGTTTGTGAGAGAGAGGAGAGAGGAAATGCTCAAACAAGATTTTTTAGTAGTCTCTACACGACGAAGAGTTCCTCCTCCTACTCCTCCATATTCGTACAATGGGAAAGTAAAAGTCAAATCTTTCTTTTAGTGCAAAAAAAGGAGTGAAAAGCTAAAGCAGTAATGGAACTGCTGATGCTACTTCTGTGGGTTTTCAGTATAAAAGAAATGTTGAAAGGAAGAAGAAGAAGAAGAAGAAAGTGAGAGAAAGGGAATGAAGACATATTAGAAGGATGTCAGCTTGGGACATGCTAGAGCCATGACATAAGTTGACGTGTCACAACCCTGTCAGATGTGATATTTTTCCTTCCTCTGAAACAGCTTATATAATATAATACGTTCGTCGTACAATTCCATATTCCATAGTGCTTTCCTTTCTTCCTCTTCTTTTTTGCAATTCTCTTCTTTTTTGCAATTCTCTTCTTCTTCTTCTTCTTCTTCTATCCAAATGGTTTAAACAAAAAGTTGAAAGTGTGAGTGGGGGAATCCTATAAACAGAACAGAAGTGAAGATATATAATATTACTTACGGGGAAGGATCTAATATAAAATTTGCATTTCTTCCTTTCCCTTCGTCGTAGGTACATGTAATATAACAAATGACACAAGGGACGAAAAAAGAAAATCACGAGATTTCTAGAGAAAGCTGATACTTTTTCTTCTTCTATAATATAGAACTATAATGGTAATAGTAAAAGAGTAACAGGAAGCCAAGCAATTTTCCTTTTGCTGCTGATGCTACTTCTGTGACTGTTTACTTTTCTTGCTCGTATTTTTCCCAAACCTTATTTCATAAATGGATACATTTTCTCTTCTTTTGCTACTATAATAAAGTAATGTCATTTAAAATGAGAAGGCACTTACTTATTTAAGTTTACTTATAAATGGAAAACCGGAAGGGTGAAAGTGAAGGATGAAATTCACATTTATTTTATATATTTTGTGTGGTGTCTTTCATCGGATATTTTTCAGTCTTTTTGATACGCAATGCTAAAAAACGGAGGCGTCTTATTAGAAGCCTTTTACATTGAAAAGCGCATTACACATTTCCCAACTTTTTTTCATATTCATAATATTTCTATAAAAAGAGAAGAGTGCATCTTGTACGCATTAAATTTTGAGCAAAGTTGCAGAGAACATGCCACATCATCATCATCATCATACCTTCTTTCTCCATTTAATACTTTCTTATTGGATGAAGGAGTGTGAAATGTGTTCCTTCTCAAAAATGTCACAATAGAATTTCAGCTTACTTACTTTTTTACAATTGGCTACTTTTCTTCTTCTTTACATCTTCATCCAATATCATTGACAGATACAAATAAGCGTATTTTTCTTTTTTGGAACCTCTTTTTTTCTTTTACAACGACACCAGCCAAAGCCAAACTACCCACCGCATTCCCAACCAAAGCAACAGCAGAGATGCGAAAGCAACTTTATTTTTTTGAACAGATATACAGCTGTATTCTGTACTTGTACGTAGTACTCTTACTAAGAAAGTAAAATCCCTGTCATATTTTTTACATTTTCGTAATAGTATCTGTAGCAGTATTAGGAGAACAGAGAGAGAAAAAGAATCAAAAAGAAAGGGAAAATATGGTAATAGCTTTTGGCACAAGAAGTGGCTATGTAATCGAAGAAGAAAATCTTCCCTTCTTCCTATAAATATCTATTTTTTCTCAAAATACACACCAAAAAAGTTTTTTACTTGTATTATATTATATTATATTATTGTAAAGCTTCTTCACACTCTCACTCACTCACACCAAAACAGATTCCTCTTCTCTAAAAGTAATACCGCTGTAGCACCGTACCATCACCAAAATCCCAATCCGTACATGCAAGTTGCGTACTTTTTACTACTTTATTCTCTTCTCCCTGCTGCTGATGATATTTTACCCTTTTTCTCTATCTATATCTGTTCTAAAAAATAAGAAGAGAGAAAAGGGTGTTAAGGAGAAGGAAAAGCATTTGAATTTCTTTAACTTTCTCTTTCTCTCTAGTATTTTTCTTTTTATTTAACATTTGTTCCACTTATTTTTATACACTGCTTACTTATTTCCTTACTTACTCTAACGAAAATCTGTAATGCAAAGCAAAACACAAGATATAAGCCAAGAAGAGGAAGGTGCATAGTAAAAAAGTGTTGTTTTCTTCTGTCTCTTATCCTAAATGGGTATATCTAAAATCCATACTACATTATTACATTACTTGAGAAGAGGTATTATTATGAGCCTCCTTGTCTTTGAGTGACTTACGAACGGTTCCGTTCAAAACAAGACAAGAAGGCAAGACAAGAGGGAGAAAAAAGATCTTGATCCCAATCCCAAGTGCTGTGTGACGATGAATCCAAAGCCAATCCACTGTCATTGCATTACCATCGTCATCATGATCATCATCACTACGTCGTCGTCATCGTGTAATAATGTAAGCAAGAAGAAAGCTACGATGATGATGCTACTAAAGATGATGTTGATGGTGCATGGCTCTAATAATAACTTTCAAGTAGATGCCAATGCTTCCATCACCACAGAAAAACCTGACGCTGTTGCTGCTGTTGTTGTGTGTATGTATTCGAGAAAGAGAAAGCTATTCATTGAGAACAACTCTGGGAACGAAGTGAATGGTTTTTTGGTTTGGTTGTTTGTGTGAGGCATGAAGTGTCTCATCTTTTGTTATGGATTTCAAAGCAATAGAAAGTTAAATATATTGAGACTGAGAGAGAGAGAGGGAGAAAGGAGCGAGAGAAGAATGAACCTCAAAATATTTCTCTCTTGTATTGTCCTTTCTTTTCCCCATTTCCCTCTCTCTCACTCTCTCCTTTTTTGCAAAACCCTTTCTCTCTGTCTTCTTTTTGCAAATCGTATAATACGAAGATAAAATTTTTTTAGGTCGATCCTCCTTGGCATTAAAGTGTAGCTCATGGAGGTAGTGAAACGAGCATAACACGGAGTTTATCTATTATATAGCATGGTGGGAAAGTTTTGTATGTTTGTTATAGTGTTTTAAAGGGAGGAAACGGGTGTAATTTTATTTCTACGACGAGACAAGGGCTATGTATAGGAACGTACTTTTGTACTACTTCTTTACCTCCTATAAAATGCATTTATTTATTATTCCATCCCAGAAAACTTTTCCCTGTTGTTGTAGTTGTAACTTGAGTTGAGAGAGTAAAAGAGGAGAAGACAGACCCAGTACCCAGTTCTTCTTTAAGGATATAATATAAAGTATTATCGAGTGTTATTATCACCACCGACACCGTATCGTCGTATCGTTTTCCATGGTTAATGGGATTTTTGCATCTTCTTGGCTGCTCCTTTCTTTTCCATGCTGGTATGAAGTTTGGTGTCGTTGGTCTATGCTGAATACTGTAAAAGAGGTGGCGGTATGGTGGATGTTGTGTGGTGTGGTGTGGTGACGACGAGAAAATGGGAATTGAGACTCTCTCTAGGTCTTGTGAACCTGTCACCTTTTTTTCATGCATTGAAATTCAGAAGCAGCGACGCATACACAAGAGCAAGTAAAATGTGTTGCTTAAAATATGAGATACTTTTTCAGATATAAAACAAGGGCTTTACTTTCTCTCTGCAAAAATTTTATTATTACGTACGGAATTGCTTTTGGTTATACGATACCACTACCACCACTTTCTCTCTTTGGGTGTATTTTGCTAGTCCTGATGGTGTTTGGTTTGGACCAATTTTTTTTTCTAGGAAGAAGCGGAGCCCCGTGTAGCTACGTTTGCCTTTGCCTGTGTTAGTGATCCTACTCCTTTCTTGCCATCTTTTTTCTAGTTTTTCGTGTCCCGATCCCAGTTTCTCAATAAAATCTCCAAACATATTACTGTCGGTTGACGGCGATACGAAAGAGAGAGAGAGAGAGAAAGAGGGAAAGGAAAGGGAGCAAAAGAGGAGGATGAAAGTACACAGGTGCACACTGCAGGGATCATAATAATAATTTCACAAAAGAGAAACTGGTGCAATGGGACATGAGAAACTGGATGAGTTGTTTATTATTATGTGCTTTCAGTTTCGCTATATTACAATAAATGGTAAAAAGTGCACACATTGGAAAGATAAATAATAATGTACAGCAAGGGAGCGGGGATAGAAATATTGATGACTATCATGTAAAAATATGGTGCATTGTACTTTCACTTTCATTTTCAAAAACGACTTGATACACTTTATGCATTGGGGTTTGGCTCTACTATCTCTGTACAATTCAATAGTTAAGAATTTTAAAACGACGTATTTTTATTTTATAACATTGACCTAACAATCGACCATGAATGTTTTAGTGTAGAATCGGTAGTATTAGCCAGATTATCACATTGAAGTATTGTTTAATGTATTAGTAAAGCATAATTACTTTTACTGCGTACTTTACAATTCATTTTACGCTCATCATTACTTTGTTTGGGTGAATCCATGCAAGAGGCATTTAATTAAAAACGATGTTCGTTATACAAAAAATATTCCATTCGTTATGCTCCGTGACCTTTTTACTAAATAAATATCCTCATAGGTATTACTTTACTCGTGTTGTATATTATTACATAGCTTATTTAATTGCTTTCTTTATTTGCAGATGGTGATGAAAAAGTATAACGGAAACGCAAAATCCAGAGAAACAATCTAGCACCATCATCATCATCATCATCCAAACTAATCCAGTGCAAAAACCACACTACTACTACTTTTTGCAGTACTGCTGTGAAGGAACGATAGGATAAAGCTACACGTAAGTATTTTCCCTCCTACCGTGTACGTTCGTTCATTACTTTGAGGAATGAGGAGGTGAAAGGACTCCTTTGTTTGCTCTTCTTCATCCATTCATTCTTCCACTAACTCATTTTGGACCAGAGGAAAATAGTAGAGCTCCTGTTTAATTTTTTGCTGCTCTATTTCCTTCGCAAAATATTATATTCTCCTCATCGACCAACAAAAATCTACTACACAGCAGCAGCAGCAGCATAGCGTTCACCAATTTTTTGATGATTCTGCGTCTTCTGATCCTGGGAATGGGAAAACGTGAACTGAAGCTAACAAGATAATTCCATGCTCGACTATGCAATGTAAGCAAAAAGTAAACTTGACTCGAAAATTTCCAACCTAATTTTTAGTAGTTGTACGTACGTACGACTACTCCATGTATGAACCATCCACTTCCACATCCATGATTGCAAGTGGAAACTGCAAAGGTGGAAGAATGGCTCAAGTTTCATTATTATAGTGTCTTTACTACTCTCCACGTGTGATATGATGTTTCCCTATTATGCCATTTTTATTTCATATTTTGCAAAATGCACACAGGAGAGGAGGAAAGTACATTATCTGAAAAGAAAGAATGAAAGTTTACGCGCTCTCCCCGTAATGTAATATACCTTATGCACTTCATAATAATATTTTTTATTATTATACATAGATAGAGAAGGATGAGGAAACATAAGCATACATTATTCCCAGTTACGGTTCAGTGCCTCTAAATGGTAGCAATAATAATAAGACTAATAGCACTTCATAATAACAGTAATGGATTTGTGGCTCTCCTGAGCTGGCTGCCGCTGCTGTCTCTGAATTTGACACGTTTTTTGAAATGTCATTTCTTCGTAGCCTCCTTCATGCACTATGCTCGCTCATCATCATCAGTAGTAGGATACTTTCCCCATTTCAAATGTGCGAGGCGAGAGGTGGTGGTGAGGTGGGAGAGATCAAAATGAGATGGTTATTCTCATTTTCTACTTCCATTCATTCCTCACACAACTCACTTTTTCTCATTCGTTTACAAAGTATGGCTATTGGCTTGGCTCTTTTTTGTGTGTACTGGTGACGATGATGATGATGAGGTAGACGATAAAGGCACATTCAGACATATACCTACGTGCAGTTTTTTTAGCTGACGTACGTAGTACTGGTGGTGGTAGTGGTAACGGGAACATAAATGAGGATGCCTCCTTTATTACTTGCCTTCCGGTTGTAGGACATCAGGGACTCCCTAATGAGCGACACCACTAAAAGAGAAAGCATGAGTGAGTGAGAGTGAGAGGGGAAATAGAGAATGTGGATGAATTTTCTTCTTCTTCTTTCTCTCCTATATTTTAGTAATGATGATGCTTTTGAATGTAAGCGTGAAAGTGGGATCATAGCATGTCCCACCACCACCCTCCATCCATCCATGCTCCATTTTCCATTACTGTACTAACTGTAACTGTAAGTGTACGTCTGATAGCATCCATTCGCCATTTCGCCTTTCTTAAACTCATTTTCTTCATCATCAGCAACAGCAGAATCAGCAGTAGAATGAGTTTGTTCTCTTGGCCCACATTTGTAGAAGGAAAATGGGGCTGCTACATACTTACTACTTACTACTGCCGGGCGGGCGAGGAATGTGAACTTGGTCCACCCAGAAAATTTATCAAAATGAGAGAGGAAGAGGAAGCGTACGAAGAAATGGGAAGAAAGAAAGCATGCACGTGTACTCTTTTAGTAAGTTTAGAAACGTAGCATTTACCGCACATGTAGTTCAAGAATAGTATAGAAGTTCCTTTTTGCTATAGTTCGGTGGAGCAGAGAGGAAAGATGAGTGGAGCGAGGAGAGAGAGAGAAGGGAACCTACCTAAAAATTATATTATTTGGAATTCTTCGCTTCTTTCATTTCTTTATAAAGAAAATAGCCGCAAAGGCAGCAAAATTCTTTGTCTGAAGATGGCAATGGCAATAATAATGGATACGTCTTCATTCTTGAAGTTACAAATGGATGTGGTGTATAGAAGTAATTTGTCCTTTCTCGACTCAGCAAAAGTTTTTGTGCATGATTGCATAATGATGCAATACATGTAGGAAAGAAGTTGGCCTAAAGCTCTGAAAGAAAGTTTCATAATAGCTCACCACATTACATACATAAGTACGTATATATTAAGACATTTTCCAGCATTAGTACGAAAATAATGTTTTTTAAATTGTGGAAAATGTATCATGAAGGAAACTAAACGTCATACAATATGTTTTGCAATATTATTGCAATGTCAGTTACCGTTTCGCTTAGTATTTTGTTGATTTGAAAGCAACTACTTCTAAATTGAATATGTATGTTATGCTCGAATTTGACACAAGATTCTTCCTCCGGATAATTTCAGCTATGCACGCACGGCTTAATCGAAAGTTAACTGAAAAAACAATAAATGCATAGTTTTTTTTTCAAATAATCATTCCATCTCTAAAATACTTACAAGAAACACTTTTTATGTAACAACATGCATGAACCTTTATTGAAGTACATTCAGGAGAATGAAGGGAGATAACGGTTGAGGATGACATAGCGGAATTCTTAGCTTTGGGCAATGACTTTCTGAATAATATTTTTTTGAACATGAGAACGTAATATTATAATAATAATGTATTCCATTTCCAACTGTGAGGAGATGAGATGAACTCTGTATAAATAGATTTACGAGGAATTCCAGACATGCTCACTCGGCTGGAGTGCGTTGCTGCGATATGCAAGCCATGTTACTTTTAATATTATGGATTAACAACTCCTCCTATCTTCTCGTTTACGTAAAGTGCAGTGTTATTGTACACAAAAGAAAATTCACTCTTTTTTTTACATTTTACATAATGGTTATGTCTTAATCTATTCATAACAACGTCCGGGAAGGGCCTACATTATGACTTTAATTAGTAATGAATAAACACATTAAATTTTATTGCGCGTTCCAGAAGAAGAAAATGAAGAAGGTTCTGTAGCAGTTTCCTTTTTGTCTGGATACAGAGAATTTTAACTGTTCTGTATTTTATTCAAGTCTGGTTTCTTGTCTCAATTACCACTTTCAAAGAAACTAATTTAATGCGATGATGATTATAAATAAATGTAAAATAAGTAAACTCATGAAACTTATGTTATGTCATGCATTCTATTATTATTACATTTCANTGTAAAATAAGTAAACTCATGAAACTTATGTTATGTCATGCATTCTATTATTATTACATTTCATGAGCCAAACAAAGGTATAATTGAGTAGAGTTTTGTCCTTTGAAAAGACAAAGAGCTCATTAAATTTTTTGGGTAGTTTGAAGAGGAGGAGGAGAAGAAGAAGGACTCATTCATAAAATAAAGAATCTCATCTTATTTCAGTTGATACATTGTCAAAGAGGAGAGAAGGGCATGTCGCCAAGAATGACAAATGTATTTTTAAGACGGTTAAAGTGAAGTGGAAGATGATGCGGTCGGCTTTGTGTTTTGTTAAACTGTCTGTCGATTCTTCTTCATCACGCACAGCACTGATATGGATCTTCTTATTCCTCATGTCATTTAACCAGCAGTATCCTATCCGATACGATTCTATTTTCTAAGATTTTTTTAAAACGAAAGCCATAATTCGTGAACATTTTTTTTTAGTTTTTTACCTAAAAACTGGGGATTTACAGAGCTGCGGAGACGAGACCATGTGACATGTGAGAAGAGTGTGCGGATGCATTTCATTGTTGAGTGATTGTCAAATGAAACCTTTGCTTTGGTGCGGTGATGTGTGAGGAAAGATGTGTGCTGCTTTGTTGTATTAGTAAAATAGATCAGCAGCTCGTCTTTCTTCCTTTCTTACTTTTGCTCTAAATTGTGGGATAGTTCTTGGGTGCTACAATATGCTTGCCTGCTGAAAAGCTGTCATTAGTAATGCTTGTCGCTTACAAAGTATGTCCTTGTGTCGTGTCGTCGTGACGAGAAGGATGAGAATTCGAATGGTGATGATGATGGCGATGATCATGTGAAGCAGAAATCCTTCGTTTGAAATTTGATGCAATTTAGCCAAATAATACCAATGCAATGCAGTCTCATGAGAGCAAAAGATGGTTCAAAGGAAAGGATCTCTAATCAAACTAGAAAAGGTTCAAATCTCGAATGCGTTGAATAACGAAAAGAATGAAAAAGGTATATGGGTGGATTGGTTTGGATTCAACTCAATCATATTACTTATCTAGGTTAGGATTTTTTAGGAATTGCATAGCTCTTTTTGTTGAATTTAATATGGTACTTGAATTTCTAAGTTTTAAGCTCTTTTCTACTACCATTAGGATAGAGATAGAATCTAATGATATTGTGCCCTTTTTTAAGTAAAATCACAGCAGCGTTATTCATTACTGAATTGTGAGCCAAATGTCACTTATTTATTTGAACACACAAAACGTTAATCATATTTTTTATTATTTCATTTTTTATTATTTGATGGCTCCTTCTCATTATTAGTATTAAAAAATCTGGTATTACACGAAGTACTCTTGAAGTACTCAAACTTGTTTATTGAATACTTAGGTACCTTTACAGAGAAATCATTTGCTGCTGCTCAGCATTTTTTGTCTTGTTTTTTTTCATTTTGTGAAAGAAACCCCTCCAAAAAACAAGAATTCTTTGAATTCAAGTGCCTCTGTCTGATGAGCTGAACCCACATCATTCACTCAATTCACCCACTCACTCGCGGTTTTCTTTTGTGTTGGTTTGGTTTAGTTGGAATGGGAGTGGATTGGTTGGGGGAGGATATTTTACGAAAAAAATAATATATTTCTTTAATTATATTTTTTGTAGTACCTTTTCTCCAGTCCCCATCCATGCACAGTACCCAAATAATACGATGATCGTGTCGTCGTGTCGTGCCAGAAGGGAACTACCTTCATTTCACACATTCCTTTTTTCCATTTCCATTTTGGAAAATAAAATTTTGATGATCGTAATAATTATTATTATTAAAACTGAAAAAAGTATATTATACGTTGAGCTTCTGTATTATATAGAATGAAAAGAATTTTGAAAATAAATAGCAGTAATGAGCTGAAAAAGGGATTTTTTGATGGATGATGATAGTTTTTGAGAGAGCACGCTATACACAAAAATGATAATTATGGAAAACGTACAACATGAAGGAGTGAGCTTTATAATAAC
>JAHZNJ010000543.1:0-22323 GCA_027744475.1 Lepidocyrtus cf. sotoi NNG-2020
GGCAGCCTCAGCAAATTATCTTCTTATTTCTTTCAATTTAACATTATAAATCCCTCCTTCTCACTTTAAATAAATATTAGTTTCGCAGCAGCAGCAGACGGTTTCTATTTAAATGGAATTAATACAAATATTTTTTTATTCGGATTTCTTTCGTCAGTGTCCTTCTGCTCTTGCTGCTGTTACATCATTAATCTTTCTGGTAGTCACCTTGTTTAGTCCGAGGAGAGCACAATTGTAAATAAATAACTTGGAATTAGCGTCAGCGTCACCGTCACCCATTTTCTTTTTGACTTGTTGACTTTTTAGCGGTAGTAACTTGTAAGAAGTTGCTGCTGCAGTTATGTTTCTGTTTGTACCTCGTAAATAAAAAACCTTTTTTCATTTTTTAGAAGGCGACAGCTTCAGCCGTCAAACGAAACGAAGGTCTTTCCTATTTAATTATTTGATTTAGAGCTGTCATGTCACACTTCTTACAAGAAGTCAGAGCGGAGAGTACAGAAAATTTTTTTATAATAAAAGATTCTTCTTTTTCCTTTAATCTAAACAAATCACTGTAAAATAAACGCCTTATACCTTCACAACATTATGATTTTACAAAGTGTCCGCCTATCTTAACAAAAAATTAATGATCAGCTTAGTGATCGTTAGTTTAGCTTTCGTTTACTTTTTTGCAAAAACAGGCAAAGTTCACTCACTCAATGTTTGAACGTTGCGCTTTGATACTTTTCTTTTGATGATAAAATCAAAATTTAAGATAAAAACATTCATCGAATAAACAGAAAATAATGAAAAATGGCTTTATTTTATGACTAGATCCAGTCTTTAATTCATTTTAAAGTAAGGAAAGATAAGAGTTATGGAGACAGATTTGTACATTATTTTTCATTCTATAATCTTTCTTTTGCGAATAAAATAAAGTTTGTAATCTTTTTGTCTGTTGTGGTGCTGCTGCAGTTCCTTCACTCTTCCTACTTCTTTTTCCATTGCTTACTTGTTTTCATTCCATTACATTTCTGCTGAAATCAAATAGGCAGGGCACAACAGCAACCACACCACTTTTAAGAGAGAAAGAGATGTCACAAAACAGAGGACATAACTCTCCTCTTTCAAGAAGATTAGAAGACTTGACATGTTGTTCGTTTGCGTCACCTCCGATCAGATTTGTCGACAACGGCACATCATTTGTCCGTCTACATCTACAATCTTGAATTCGCTTTTTTGCGTTTATTTATGACTTGAAGACATGGACAAAAATGTTTTATTGAAATGATTGCTGGATTTCTCACTGTTGCTGTTGCTTTCTAGTTTTTGCTCTTTCTTAAAATGTTATCTTGTAGAAAAGTATGACATTCATCAAGTGAGAATATGAAGTCAACTTGCTTCTTTTTTTTGAGAGATAAACTGCTGTTTTGTTAGCCTCTCTTTTCGTAGATAGCCATCTTACATAGGACTAAATTGCACACTATCACTTCTTAGCGTGTGTAGGAGGTAGAATAAGAAGCCACACACTAAAATACAAAAGATTCATAAATATAAGACATTGTTTATGTTAACTGTGTTATATTAGTAAATTGTGTCTAATCTTTAGTAGGAGAGTAGGTAATAAAGTGGCTTCTTGAAGTGAAATATATGCATCATAGAATGAAGATATGACCATGGAATTGATGGACAGAACGACAAGACGAGGACAAGTCGTTTGTAACTGCTCCTTTAACTCGATTTAATGTTAAAACTTAATTAAGAAATCAAGTACAATCAAGCTTTTTTGTCAACACAGCAGGTTTTAATTTTAAATATCTGTATTATCCCAGATATACAGATATTATATTCGAGTTAGTTAGAATAAAATAATGGAATTTTCAACTCAACCTACAAACTACTATTATAGCACGTATGTATTTTAGCTGCTTTATCGCAATGAACCACACAGTTAATGCAATTAATGACGAAGAACGGTAAGAGCAGAACTTGATCTATGTACTAGTTTGTACATTTTTTGAAAATATATTTTATTGGCGTATTTTTACAGTATTCAGACTTACTATCATATAATATTTTTGTCAAAGACTATGATGATCTACGTAGGTATTGTAGGGAAATGCAAAATGTAATTGTTTCAAAATTCAAATACAAGCTGTAAACAAACAGCATAGCTACCTATATCAGCAAGAGTACACATGTGAACTGTAAGCAAAACTGAAACATGCACACAAAAATCGAGGAGAAATCATAAATGAAGAAAAGTATTAAAACGGAAGTAATATCATAAAAAGCCTCCAGGAAAATTCATCATTATGCTCTTACTCTAGTACTCTGATTCTCAAGAAAACATAAAGTAGTAATAATATCAAAGTAAACTTCCTTTTGTCTTTAAACGTAATCGCATGCTATTTCCATCTTTCTTTCCTTCTTCTCCATATCCTAAACTGCCGTGAAGATTTCCTCTCTTGCTCTTCTCTTAACCATCATCATCATTTGCTTCCTCCACCATACAAAATTTAACTGCTGCGCGGACCAACACTAATAACGGAAGATATCAAAAGCGGTACTTCCACTTTCTGCTTTACTTTTACTTAACCCTAACTTTAATGGAGGCAAAGGCACAGGCACTTACGGTTACTTTACTACTACGGCGGCGGCATTGTAGTGGCAGACGGAAACAGACCAAGCCGATTTTCTCATCCCGACTTTTTTAAAGGCTCCCATGTGAAATTCAACACTGGAACATTTAATGTGCCTAAGGTCATCTCAAATTGGCCATTCCGTGAACTACATTTTCTTCTCTCTCTCTCTCTTCAAAATAAACTTTCAACCTGCCTTACTTCCTTCGTACGTTTGTTCGTTCCTCCTCTCAAATAAAACGATTCAAAATTGTTGTGATTTTCTTTCTCATGCCTCTGCTACTGCCTAGTTGTTAGTTCTCTTCTTTACCCAAACATTTTCCTGCCCTACAGGAAAAGGAAACTGTTGCGTTTAAGGGTTTTCTTTCGTAACTTTCGTACACACACAACCCATCATTTTCCTCTTCAGATTCAGATTTTCTTTTGAGATTAAACCCTCTCCACTTAACTAAAAATATTTTCATAACTACTACCATACAAATAAACTCAACTTATGAAAAGAGAATAAATAAGAACGTTTCTTTCTTAAATGTCCCGAATCAAAGTCAGCCTTATTTAAACTTAAACTTACCCAAACAAAAGAGCCCTTTCTTCCTCCTTTCCTCTACTTTTTTTCAACAAGAAATTTCCTTTCATTCCCAAAAAAAATAAGTTAGGATAGAAGAGAAGAAATTATCTGTAATCATCATAATGATATCAACTTACAATATTATTTATAAAAAATAATGTTCTTTTCTAAAGGAGGAAATCTGTAATGCACATGTTTTCATCTAAAAAATATATGTTTTGGAGTAGGGCTCAGCTTCAGCTGGAAAAACAATTTTTTATTTATTAAGTATTACTTACATACATGCTATTACGTAGTTTCTTTCCCATTCAGGTCATACCTTGTCTGTCATTTCCTCTTCTCCCGCACCACCAAGTGGATTGCTAATCTGCAACTTATCATCATTTATAAAAATTACAGAAGAAGAGAAGGATCTTTTTCTTGATAGTGTATAAGTTTGAATTTTAGAACGTTTTATATCATTTATACGATCCCTTGCCATCAAATCCAGCTTTGTTGAAAAGAGTTGGGAACGGAAAGGGTGCAACCTTAATAACAATCATCGTGAATGCCTCGTCGTTTTATTTAATAAGTAATCCTATTTGGTTTGTTGCGTAAAGCAAAATCTTTACGAAAACCTCCAGCTCTGGGTAAGGGTTTAATAAACTGCTTGGTTTACTTTTTGCCCAAGAAGTATATATTTAAGAAAGGTTCTACTATGCTCTCACTCTATTCATTTTTTGTTTAATTTTATTACTATTTTCAAAGTAAACCACAACGACAGCAGCAGTAAAGCTCACTTAGGAAAGGATATGATTTCATTACATTACAACAAGTCTTTCAAAAGATGATCCGTTCTCTCTCTTTCTCTGGAGGGACTACCATAACAAAATTGTGGTTTTGTGGGACATGGAATAGAAAATAGGACAAGACGAGTAAAGCAAAGACCGTAAAGTGCTCGTGTAAAGTGAGTAAGTAGGTAAGGTAGGAAACGTTTAGGTCTTGCTTCGTAGTAGTTATCATTTTAAAATCTTTCTTGAATCACGGATTCAGTCAGACTTAAAACTAAAAGGATTCCTTTGCTATACAATATGAGCCTTTTTTAACTCGATGCCATGCATATGCCAGTAGTGATTCAGTGATACACGTACGTTTTACAAAAGCTTACACAAATCAGTAAAAACTTAAAATGCCTCTCCGTTTCCTTTTTGTCCTCCTAATGCAAAGCTCATGTTCACGGAAAGTAATAAAAAATCTCTTCTCTCTAAACTTCATCCACCCGTTTTGAATTTCTTCTTTGACCGGTGATGGTGGTGGTGTTGTACGTTTTGAGAAAGAAGCAAGCGGTCATAATAGACATTTAGTTAAGTAAGGCAGTAGTAAATTTAAGAGAGAGAGAGAGAAGAGCTAAATAAGGTTGTTTACTTGGTGGTTTTCGAATAACTTTACTTTTTGTTGGTGGAAATGGTGAAGCTGTTTCCGTACAAAAAATACTGAACATGTCTGTTTGTTTGTTTGCCTTAAAGGCAGAGAGACACAAATATTAAAGTAAGTAAGTAAAAAATAAAGGTATTACACTAATGGCTTAGTTTCACTAAAGAAAAGCGTATCGTACATTATTAAAGGAGGGAGAAACTTAAGTAGACGGATGAGCATTTAGAAAGATGCGATGGAATAGAGAGAGAGTTAGGCCTCCCTGACCTTTATCTCTTCACGCTATTTTCAAATAGTTGCGTAAATGACCATAAAAAGAAGAAAATTATGAGGTTTTAACAAACTAAAAGGGTCTTCCTTGCATGTTTTTGTTGTTGATGCTGCTGCTGATGATTACATAGATGTGGCAGTTATCCTATCGCTATCGTGAGTAAAATGCTTTCTAGCTTCAAACAGAAAGACTCAAGCTAGTCCCACAGTCGCAATCACCGTCATAATGTTAGCCTAGGCCTAGGCAAGACAAACCCACAACCAAAGTAAAATCCCTTCCATTTCATTTCAAAAGAAAATGTTTTTCCACTTAAGTAATAGGGAGCAATAATAAGTAATAATTGTGATAAGGTTGGGTGATAAGAAGTCCCTTCCATTTCATTTCAAAAGAAAATGTTTTTCCACTTAAGTAATAGGGAGCAATAATAAGTAATAATTGTGATAAGGTTGGGTGATAAGAGGACTTTTTTATAATGATGATTGCATGATTCTGTTGCTGCAATGCAACGCACAAATTTTTCCATCCATCCAGACATTCAATTCTACTTTGTTTAGTAAAAGTTTTGATTTGGTCCCTATTCAATGATTTCTGGCGGCGGCTGCTGCTGCAACGAATAGAAAATAGATTGAAGTCTCTCGGAATTGATCCATACCTAGCAATTTCAGAGTCATTTCAAAAGAAAAAAGTCTCCATCGACTTCCCAACATTAGATCCACAACTGTTAAAAGTGTCGCAATCGCAATCTTCGTGAAACACTACAATAATAACGACGATAATGACGCCATCATCACATCCCTTAACTTCAGAAATGTAAGAGAAGAATAAGAAGAAGGGAAAGCTGCACAATCAAAACCCAGTTGTAAGTGAGACTGTGAATCCCACAGTCAGTTTTTCTATTGCCTTTCATAATATTATCTAATGAAGGATCTTTCGAAGTAAATTTTCCTGCTTGGAAAAGGAGGAGGACTGCTGGACCATAAAAAAGGACCCTAATCAAAGCATAATGACTTCAGAAATGGAAAATAAAATGGGGAATGAAAAGATCCTATTCATGTACGGTGTCAATCTGGCATGTCTTCACTTCAACTGCTGCCAAAGAGCTGCTGCTGCTGCAACTGAAGAAGTAAAAATTAAAGCGTTAATACTAAAAACCTCTTTTTTTCAAAACTTTTTATCGACTGTTGAGGGATCTAGAAAATAAAAACTTCCAGATTTATTTATAACGAATTGATTTACGTTTCTTTTGCCTTTATGTAGTACTAGCAGCGTAGCAGATTGAAAAATAAATTATCAAAGAATAAACATTAACATTTATAAGAAAAAGTAAGGAGAAGCTGTTCCATAAATTTTACTAGTTTCCCAATAAGTTTCAGCGTGAAAGTAAAATAAAACTTGATAAATTCTAATTTATTCATGACATGTGGAAATATTTCTTCACTAAAGTTTTGTTTACTGTTCAGCTTACTTCTTACTTCTTAAGTTTGTCTTTGCATCTCATTACCCCCGTTTTTTGAAATCCAATTTAATTTCTAACTTTCTTCTTCCTCCAATCCAACCCAATCAATCAATCCAGTCATGCAACGAAGCAGAGAAAAATACGAGTATATAGTAAGCAACGCCTCACAGTCACAATCTTATGAATTTATCTGTATCTCTCTCACCTCACTCACGCTCGCTCGCTCCCATATTCATTACTATTCCTACAAATACTCTACATAGCTGATGAATTCAATTCAAACTCTAAATTATGCTTAATGATGATATTGATAGGAAAATAATCGTGATGGATGACAGGTGGCATGTTACTGTTACTACGACCGAGCTGACATTTGTCAGTCTTCCTACCTCCCTTTCCACCACGATTATACGATACAGCAAAGTATATTTCACACTGCCCTGCTTTAATAAAGAACACAGGAGGTGGCCATTTTCTTCCTATCACACAGGACAATTTTCTACTCCAAGTGAACTAAGAATAAGAAGGTTCATATGGCGTAGTAATAGTATAATCATTACACATACGTACATCTAGCAAAACATTATGATGATGATGTGTGACGATAATACGTTTTCACGGCTGACAGGTGTTTCATATCCTTCGTTTTTGAAATACTAATACAATGAAAGCAAATCCCAATTCAATACAACATCATCAGATATTAGATTGCGTAATGGACTTTATTTCTTATCCTTTATTCTCCGTCTCTCTGTGAGCGCTTGCTTAGGTCTCTCACTGTTTAGTCTAGTAAGAAAAAAAATGTTCTGAAGAATAAATGTAGGAAGAAATGATGTCATTGGATTTTGGATCAGCAAGGCAGAAAAGAATGGAGAAGTGGTGGTAGCATCGGCGGGCAAAGAAAAAAACAGTTTTTTTTCTTTTTTAAAGAATTTTGCATGACTGAACAATGTTTATTTTTCTTTTCAGATGTCAACTTGAGAACTTCATAATATTTCATCCTTCTTCTTCTTGTATGTGTTTGTTTAATATGAAAACGGGAGTAAAATGTCCTCTGTCTTGCGCATATTTCAGCAAGTAAGATGCAATATGTCGCCTAAATGTCTAAAGTCTAGCCTGAAGAAATATAAAAAAGAAGTTCAGCAGAAGAACAGTAGAGAAAGAAATTTGAGATTTTTCTCAACATTTTTTTGCATTCCCAATTTTCCCAGCTTGTCTCTGTTTTTATGTAGGTATGTACCTATGTCCTTTCTTCTCTTCTTATTTTGCATGACTGAACAATGTTTATTTTTCTTTTCAGATGTCAACTTGAGAACTTCATAATATTTCATCCTTCTTCTTCTTGTATGTGTTTGTTTAATATAAAAACGGGAGTAAAATGTCCTCCGTCTTGCGCATATTTCAGCAAGTAAGATGCAATATGTCACCTAAATGTCTAAAGTCTAGCCTGAAGAAATACAAATAAGAAGTTCAACAGAAGAACAGTAGAGAAGGAAATTTGAGATTTTTCTCAACATTTTTTTGCATTCCCAATTTTCCCAGCTTGTCTCTGTTTTTATGTAGGTATGTACCTATGTCCTTTCTTCTCTTCTTGAATTTTCTTTTCGTTCCTAAACTTTATAATACTTTTGCAATTTGAAATGTTTCTGCTGTTGCTGGGAAGTATGATGATGGAAAAAACGTGTGAGGAGCAAAGAAACGTCCAACTCCAAAGTGAAAATAATGTCTGGGAATTCATAAAGTTCTTATAAGGAAAATGATACGACGTCAATTTTTTTCGCAAATGGCAAGGAGGAGTAAGCAAAGAAGTAAACACATTTTTTGTGATGATGTTGATGACTGAGAGTGAGCAAGTTTGTTTCTGCGTGAGTGAATCCATTTATTTGCCATTTTGTAAGAAAATGTTCAATAAAATATTCATAAGAGGAAATTTTCTTAGATAGACACAGACATTACGATACGATTACATTACTTTGGAATATTGTCAACAACGGGAAAATGTGAACCTGTCGCCTTCCTCGTCATTTTATTCCAATTCCATTACACACATTTGTCCGAAAAAGAAAAGGAAAGAGAGAGGGAGAGAGGGAGAGAAGAAAGAAGGAAATACGTAAACGTGAGTAAAGTGCGTAGTTACACAAAAGTTAAGAAATTATTCACCGATTTATCTTCATCAAAATCTCATTAGATATTCAGTACAATCAGTATTGAACAGGATATATTAATGAGTTTTGCAACGAGTTAAAAGGGCTTTTATTGTTACGTACGAAGAGAAAAGAAGCTGTTATGATTTTTTTCAAATTCGATTTATCCCTACATCTCTTCGTAGACTGTTGTACATTTTGGTCTTTCCATATACCTAACGGGTTTACCTAATGTTAATGAATGTAAGTGTGCAGTTTAAAATATTTACTGACGTAAAAATAAGCATTTTTGTAAAACAGCTTTAGTTTCCAATTCTATCTTTACTCTTTACCCTCTCTTTTTAGTCAAAATACTGTTCCTTGCTTTTCTATAATAGTGCTTTCCTGAATTTTTTTACACTAAATTCGACTTGTAGTAATTACAAAGTTATTTACCGGAACTAGTTTTGATGCGTTTTATAGGTCGATCAATATTTAACAGTACCTCATAGTTAGTTGTATATCTTATTTTATTATCCAGGTATGTTATTATCGTGTAATACACTTCCTAGTTTCAAACAAAACTGGAACCGTCTGTCTACTAAAATTGTGATGAAAGCTAATCCGCCAAATACATATACAAGACAAAAAATGTTTGAATGTTACATAAATATCTATTATTAAAGCAGAAAAGTTTCTTCACAAACAACATGTCGTCTTTTTTAGTCTCTCATCATCCC
Source organism: Lepidocyrtus cf. sotoi NNG-2020 (assembly GCA_027744475.1). NCBI lineage: Eukaryota > Metazoa > Arthropoda > Collembola > Entomobryomorpha > Entomobryidae > Lepidocyrtus > Lepidocyrtus cf. sotoi NNG-2020. The sequence continues at coordinate 9,193 of JAHZNJ010000543.1, forward strand.
ACAAATCTGAATGCTACTTCTGTATTTGCATAGATGGAAATTAGTTCTTTACAGTTCTTTTATCTACGTTACGTTGTGCTACACTATTACAAATTGTACAAGCAGCCTAATTCCAGGATTTATAGCTTTTTGCACTTCTGGGTTTTTAATTAAAGAAGCGTAAACGAATATTTTTCTTTACGTGTGTGCGTTTTCATTCCAAACCCTTTTCTACTACATCAAATCCATCTGTGCATATTTCATTCCTAATTTCGCACAAGCTCTTTTTCACACTCATTCCCTTCCTTCAATTCAATTTTTTTCCTCCTTCTATGTTCATATCTTGCTGTGATCTGCGAATATCTTCCACAAAGCGAAATGAAAGCGCAACAAAAAAGTTTTCTCTCTTCTCTTCACACAGCAGCAGCTACATCTACGCACAAAAGCTATTTACAATCAAGCAACAGCAGCAGCATACTACTCTCTCCGAATTCATTTCATTGCACTGACAAAACAGTTTTTATTTTATTTCAGAGGAGGATAAAATATGTCCATCATCATCAACAACAAACACAGCACAACGCAACATTCCCTCTCATCTTTCCCTTTCTGCTAAAACGATAAAGACAAGCCTGTTTTACATTCGCAAACAAACATAAAAGCAAAAGCAACGGCAACAGCAGCAGTAACGGCGCGGTAGCGGTGGTGGCAGATATCATCATCATCATCCACATCCCCAGCAAAAAGTTTCTATACGCACTCCTGTCATGTCATAGTCATATTTTACGACAGTGTGGCTGTGGCTATTTCTGTTTCTCTTTGTCTTTAACAAAAAGAAATTAATTCCCAGCCTGACTGACGACGACAAATGAAACGAGGATGATGATGATCGTGATGATTATAAAGAAGTAAAAACCATTTTTAGTTTGCATATTGTACGTTTAAGGAAAAAAGCTTTTGCAAAAAGCAAGGAAAGTTTATGCCACAACTAAACTTTTTTAACTTCTCCAATAAACAAAAATGATTTTCCCATTTAAAAAGGAGGACAGCTCATCATCATCGTCATCATCATCATCACCATTGATAGCGCCACACAACTTTGCAGAAATCTCTGCGTTCGCTCCTTCTGCTTCTTCTTCCTCCTTATACTTTTTTCTTCTTCCAACTCGAACAACAAACAAACAAACCGTAGTTAATCATTATCCTTCTCGTCGTCTCATCATCATCATCACCGTCATCCCTCGGCAAATTGCAAAAATAAAACGTGCAATTACAACTTTATATTGTTATTGACAGGATAAAAGCTCATCGTAAAAAAGCGAGATTGCCACTTTTAATTTACTGCTGTTACTCCCTAATCATAATCGACATCATCAGCCATAGCAGCAGCAGACTCTCGTTCTCTCTCTCACTCTTTCATTAATAAAAACTTTCTTCTTTCTTGTACTTACTTTGGTTCTTTATGGGAGTGATCGAGAGAAAACTAAATCCGAGTTGAAAGGAATGAAGGAAGATTAGCAATGCCACCACCACCACCACAGTTTAATGTCAAGTCAAACGTTTTATTTTCAAAAACTTTTTTTTTGTGTTTGTATTAAACATTCAACACTATTATTACAGAACATTATTATTATTATTATTTTAATACAGAACATTCAACATGAGAGATCTATTATTAGAAATTATTAACTCTGGTGAAATGAAATGAAGGTGCTATGCTGATGCTGATATTATGTATGACATGACAAGGAAACATCTGTTTAAAAAATCTTTTGATTTGTTAGTTAATCTTTAACAGTGATGCCGGTGGCAATGAAAAGTCGTTAGTTAGCTGCTGTTGCTGCTGCAAAGTTATGATGAGATGGTGATAGTATGGTGGTTGTGGAGGTGGTGATGATGGCGATTTTCAATATGCTTTTATAATCATTTCATTTGATTGGCGAGAGACAACTGAGAAGACCACATACTGACTTCTTATTTAAAGTGACATGTAAAGCCGCAAACAAAAGGAACGATAAGGAACAAGGAGAATGGTGAATGGAGAGACTTTAAAAACTTTTAAACTTTAAATAGTGTTTGCATTAACTTCTTATTTAAAGTGACATGTAAAGCCGCAAACAAAAGGAACGATAAGGAACAAGGAGAATGGTGAATGGAGAGACTTTAAAAACTTTTAAACTTTAAATGGTGTTTGCATTAAAGAATGAAAGGATATTGTATTTAGTTAGTGGCATTTTCATTTTGATATGGTTGGAATGAAATAGTAAATAATTGCAAATTGCACTGTTTGAACATTTATAGACGAGCTCATGAGCTCGTAAACCCTGTCAAGCTTAGACTTAAGACATGTATTATTGCTTTTTTTAAAGTTACTTCTTTTTTACAATGACATTTATGATCAGTTCAGTTTTTATTGACTGTACTAGCATAGCGAAATGAAGTAATATCTTTTTATTCCTAATTTTTTATTCTTCCTTACTTACTTTTCTTCTCTACAAGTTCTTTATAAACATGTGCAGTCGTTAAAAATGAAATAATAGTTAAGCAAAAATTGAAATCTAAAGAGCAGAATATTTAAAATTGAATGATGTTATATTTACTAAAATTAACTCCTTTTATGTGATTCGTTTTCTTCTATGCTGGTATAAAATAATATAAAAATTGTGAAGAACCTTAATTATAGATTAAATAATGAAGAAAATAATCTTTACAGAATATCTATTAAAAATCATATTGACAGAAAGAAAGTAAAGAAGAACAGAAGGAAAGCATTGCATTTTGCCTAAAATCTTTAGTGTTTCCATGCATCAGACTAAAACTAGAGTTGCGAACTGCAAAGTTGCAAGAAGAAGAAGAGAAAAGTTGACTGTTTCTTCCCGTTGATGATCCAGCAGCAGCATAGCAATAGCAGAGAAGCAGAAGAGAAGTAGTCAGCAAGTTCCCGTTCTCAACTTTTCAGTCTTCGCTCAGCTATTGTAGAGAACGCAGGGGTGTTTTTTCGCTGCTGTTTCATGAAACAGCTCAAGTTAGTTCATCGTTCAACATCAAAGCTTTACTTTGTTGATGCGTTGTGTTATGTGTTGAGCTGAGCTCGTTGTTGTTATATAAGCTCATGCGTGTGCAGCATTCAAAGTCAAAGTGCGTAATTCTTTTTGTTTATTTGTTATAAGTCAAATCAAATGAAACATTATTGTTATTAGTCATACATACACGAGTTTTTGCATCTAAATTCAAATCGTGTGTAGGAGTTTAGTTGTTGTGTGACTGTTATTACCGTTGCGTTCTTGTTGCTTTGTGCAGTTCAAAGTTTTCAATTCCAACGTTCAAAGACATGCGAAAAAATAAAAGTGCAGAAAATGACATAAAAAAACAAGTGAATAAAACTTCCTTTCGGCTGTTGTTTCCAGCTGCTCTTTTTTTAGCATGCCATGCACAGCACAAACAAGCTTTGCCGATTTCGTTCTTTCTTGAATTAAATGAGTTGTGAACTATGAAACTATGATTCGTCGAGTGAAGTTTTTATTTGCGGTGGAAGTGGATTTGGATTTATATTCGCTTTTTGGATTTTGATGCGTGCAAGCACGAACTAGCTACAGCAGGAAGAAATTGTGCGTAGGCAGCAAAGTTATAATAGAAGAACAGCAACATATTCAGCAGAAGAGAGGAGGAACACATCATATTTAATAACCCGGCGAACCGTGTACCCATTGGATTTTGCAAACCTTTTTTGAATAATAAATTATGGATAAAGGAAATAGATAGAGAAAGAGAGAGAGTCGGCAACTTTTATTCATATTTCATTTTCATGAGCTGTTGTTGTTATTGCAGTTGCTGCCAACAATACAATTATAAAACTTGCTTGGCTTCTGCTGTTTTACTCCTGTCCTGTCCTCCTGCCATTATTCTTCACTCACTCAGAGTTTTGTCCCCTCTCCTCGTCTTGTAGGAAAACAAAACTAAAAACCAACCCAGCCAACTTTGCCTATCTTCAAAATCAAATGCGTGAGTGAGTGAGTGACCAGGGAGTACTGTCCAACCAACTTTTGTTTTCGTGAAAAAAATTACAAACTAAAAAGTAAAATTATTCCGTCGTTCTCTCGTTCGCCGTGTAATAAACGTAGTTCGTGGACGATGGATGGATAGATGACGATCATGACTAGGAGGATGATTGTAAAAAATAAAGAGTTTGTGTGAAAATAAATGAGCATTTTCAGCTAAACATCAAACTACTCTAAACTTTATTCACAGTATTGGTCATCACATCAACATCACAATCATAATCATCCTGCTGCTCCTGCAATGCAATAGAATAGAATAAATTTTTGCTGGTGTGGTTTTTTTTCTAATTATATTCTTCTTTGGTTGTCGTTATTACTTTTGAGAAGGTGCCAGTGTGTCGGGAGGACAAGTAGTTGGTACTTCACAATATTATTGCTTATTATTATAAAAAAAGAAGTTGCATATTATTCTTCTCCTCGAATCCTCATTTTTATTGATGAGAGTGAGTTGACCGGTTGTTGATAGTTGTTGGTGACTCAAAAAACTACCTCTTACTTGCTTAATTTGTCCTTTTTTGATTTGGTGGTGGTGTATCGATTTGATTGGAACTCACAAAGAAGAAGACTGTGACGAGTGCCGAGGCAGGTCAGTCAGTCAAAAGAAGTTTAAGAGTGAAGTTAAAGTGAAGTACAAAAAGCTGAATCTGAAATTGAACTGCTCAAGCTGGACTTTATTTTATCAACCAAACAAAAACTGTTGAGGGTGTGTGATTTAGCTACACCTCTCTCTCCCTTTTGAATTCGTCAAGACTATTAAAAACTTCCCCGAAAATATTACTTATCCCGTAAAAAGTGCATATTACATGCAAATGCATCCAAAAATACATTTAATGTGGTGAATGTGAATGTCAATCGAACATTTGCATGAACATCGACAGAGGGAAAGGTATAATAATAATAGAGAATAGCATGAGTTTCACTCTTTCTCCCCTCTCCTTCCTCATAACTTACGCTTTTACTTCCGAAGAAAGGTGAATGGTGAATCATCATCATTTGTTCAATAGAACATAGAACAGTATAACAGTAAATGAACCAAAGCAACCCATTTCAAGTTTCAACAATAACCCTTTCTTTCTGGGGAAACAAACGTTTTTAACTTAACTTGCCTTTGCATTACAATTGCAACTTTCTTTTTTTATTTGGTTACAATACCATAGAAAGAGAAAACAGTGAAGGGGAAGTTTTTTTTATGAAGTTTATGGCAATATATTTATCACAGAATAGTTCTTTTTTCAAAGTTTCCATTTGATTTACAACATTTTATCATCAATTTTCGTATTGGTTTGGTATTAGTACCCATAAAACTAGCAAAAGCAAAGTTTTTAAAGTAACCACCTCATCACTGTTACCGTTTTTACTTTATTTACTTTTTACAGAATCAGAAAAGAAGAGTTTGAAACAGGAAATATTACGTTTGTTTTAATAAAAAAAAGTGAAGTGATTTATTTCTCAATATCCCAGATTATATTTTTTCTGGTTCCCTTTCAATTTCATCTACCACTGTGACTACTGTGAGTAAATTTTCTATTTTCCCTCTCCAGAGGTGTGTGTTAATAAACGTGTTTACACGAAATGTTAGTAAGTGTGGAAAAGAGCATGTTAAACATCACAGATGAAAATCACAACACTGCTGTTATTGGTTGAAGAAACGGAAGGAACTTCTCTGTGATTACGTTTATATTCCCAGAAAACGAAGGAAAATAGAATAAAAAAGTGTTAACAGAAAAACAGAAACCTACCACCAAGCACGTTGAAGAAGGAGAGAAACAAAACGGATTAGAAAAAAGGAAAAAGTAAAACAAAAAACGAGGTGAGTGTGAATTAATTTGATTTAGTGTTACATAACATAGTACACAGCTTAACATATTCTTATTTCCCTCACACTAGTATATTTGTAGAGGTTATTTAGCATTTGCACTCAGTTTTGCTCACTTTACTTTTGCTTTGCTTTTTATAAGTTTCCCACTTATACACTATACTTAATAATAATAATATCGTAATCTCTTCTCCCGGAAGAAGAGGTAAGAGTTTGAGAAACTGTAGGTAGTTGACCAAAAAGCAGTAAAAAAGTAGTAATTTTGAAGGAAAACCGAAAGCAAACAAGGTCCACACTCCTACTCACTCGTTCGTATGTATGTACTAGTATGGACAAAAAATTGTTGTAGTATTCCAAAGAAATTACAGATTACATAAAGATTAAGATTATGTGATTGTGTTTAGCCTTGGGTCGCTCTTTTTGATGGTGGTAGTTTCCTCTTTAAAAGTCTTATCCACTTTTCCAGCAAAACGAGAAAGAAGGAAAAGAAGGCATAATAAAACAAGCAATGTTGGAAACAGTTATTTCTTCTTCCTCCTTATTTCTCCTTCGTCCATAGTCATGAACTTTATTACTTGAGGAAATAGCAAAATGGCAAAAGAGTTTTGCTTTCTCTTTTCTGGCTTATGGTGAGTCCACAAGGAAAGTGAAGGAAAACAGCGGCGATGGTGTAGCAGTGGCTTCCTATCACGAGCAAATAAGAACAAATATGTTTTTGTTTCATTTCGCCAAAGTGACTGAAACAGAGAAACAGAAAAAAGTTTTCTTTTCTTTATACTAGCTTTTTAGCTTCTTCTTTATANAGAACAAATATGTTTTTGTTTCATTTCGCCAAAGTGACTGAAACAGAGAAACAGAAAAAAGTTTTCTTTTCTTTATACTAGCTTTTTAGCTTCTTCTTTATAAGCAAAAGCAAATCAACCAGCCATGCATTCACCATATATTCACCGCTAAATAAGAAATGTCACCTACCATACGATAATAAACCTTGTTCTTGTTTATCCAGAGAACTGGAAGTAAAGTACGGACTAGCCAAAAACAGAACTCAATCTTGCACTAATCTAATCCAATATCCATTAACTTTCTCAAGATATTATAGGAAGAGAAATAGAAAACAAGAGTAGTAGTCATTGTCGTTGTAAGTAAGTACTAAAGTAAACCAAGTTGTAAAACCAAAACCAAAAAGTCTTCCCTGTAGAGCAGAAGAATGGAAAAGCAACAGAAGAGAGAAATGGAGTAAAGAGCAAATAGACGAAGAAGTAGTAGAAAAAACCTGTTGTGTGTTTATTGTGGGGTTTTCTGTTGTGTACGTGTGTGGTGGTGGTGCGGCGCGGCAGAGTGCGGACAGGAAGGCCACTGTTGCAGTTTCCGTTCTCCTTTCTTCAAAAAAAACTTTCCATTTTCATTCCCATCATCATCATCGTCAAGATTAACACTGGAGAAGAACATGCAATACTGATAATCCACCACTGCACTGCTACTGCAATACGCAAAAGAGTAAATAGTAACGTAAATAGCTCCAGACTAGACAGACTGCTGCTGGACTAAATTTTTATATCATGAGAAAGGAGAGAGAGGAGCCATCATGATATTTAGGATGATTAGCTGAGCGAATTACGCTAGAATGCATGTAAGTTAAGTACTATTATGCAGTGCAGAAGGGAGGAATAAGGAGGGACTTTTACTTTACTACTGCAGCTTGTTCATATGTTAACTCAAGTTAACTGTGAAGTCAAGGCGAGAGGCGAGCAAGAGAGTTTAGCAGAGACTTATTATTGCTATTACTTAACTACAAGTTGCATTTATCTAATTGGATTTTTTTTCGGAAAATTTTATTTTACTGTTCCGTTCTGCTCTAGCTGTTCTTCTTCCTCTCTTTCTCTCTCTTGTTGGGTCAAGTTTATAGTTTTCTCGTCTGGATTTTAGTTAATGGCTTTTTACAACCATTTCTCACATCCTCCACCCAAAAGAGAAACACCCGTATTGCCATCATCATCATCATCATAGCAGCAACATAACATACCACCTACCAACACTACCACTACCTCGATCTTCCTCCATTTTCTTGGCTACAGAAACAGAATAGAATAAACTGCTTACTTACATTTTATAGCGCTAATTTATCAGCAGGAGCAGGAGATAGATTACTTGCTCGTTCTAGTTCATTTCATCTTATTTTTTTTCAACAAAATTTTACCGTTGAAGATGACCTACTCTTGCTGCTGCTGCTAACTATAAAACTCTTTTTCTTTTCTATTTTCCTTCCCTTTCCTATCCATCCTCGTTTTGCTGCTATGTTTCTCAGTACTGGAACGAGCTAGTTTACTATTTTACTATCAACATCATCAACTCGTTCTTTTATAGCTGAATTTATTTTGGATCAAGTTTCCAGTCATCCATTCTATTCCTTCCACTCCCAAAAAACTTTCTCTCCTTTTTTACCCAATCCATTAATCAAATTGCACATTAATTAGCAGGAGTAGTAGTAGTATGAAAACATATTAGCTAAGGAGGCGGAGGAAGTAGTTTAGTTGTTGTATAAACTTATTAATATTTTCATATTACCGTTCCCACTCCTTTTCTCCTAATTTTTGGAAGAAATTCATTTATTTACCGTCTAAAAACTGAAACGAAAATCCAATCTTCTACCTTTTCAGCTCCGTCATCAACATTAACAAAATACCATTACCGGGTTGAATACCCTCTTTAAATAAAAATCCGGATAAGGAAGTTGGAGTAAAGTTCTTCTGCTTTAATTTAAAAAAAATAATGTTTTCTCTTCAACTTCTCCTCTGCTGCCGCATAGTGTATGCTGGCCTGTCTACACTCTCCTACACGTGGACATTAAGGATTTTATGTGGATTATTACACAGTTGATTTCTTTCACATGATCCTCGGTGTTGTTGGATGATGATGACTGAGAAGCTGTCAATACCGTCTAAAAACTGAAACGAAAATCCAATCTTCTACCTTTTCAGCTCCGTCATCAACATTAACAAAATACCATTACCGGGTTGAATACCCTCTTTAAATAAAATCCGGATAAGGAAGTTGGAGTAAAGTTCTTCTGCTTTAATTTTTGAAAAAGAATAATATGTTTTCTCTTCAACTTCTCCTCTTCTGCCGCAGCATGCTAGCCTGTCTACACTCTCCTACACGTGGACATTAAGGATTTTATGTGGATTATTACACAGTTGATTTCTTTCACATGATCCTCGGTGTTGTTGGATGATGATGACTGAGAAGCTGTCATTCATAACATATTTTTTTTATTTCGTTCTTCCTACTCACAAAAATCCTTTTCATAGTAGATCAAGCTTTTGCTATTTAAACTTTACTTTAAGTCGGGAGGGAACTACGGAAGCCATATCATTTAATATGCTAAATGCATATTTAAAATCTCTTTTTAAATACTTAAGTCATCATAATCATCATCATAATCATAATCTTTTGCATTGAATTTAAGCATATAATAATATGGCCACATAAGGATTCTGAGGATGAGTCAGCGGAAAAGTGACAGAGTTGAAAGGAACGGAACACATGATGTAAAATGAACCGATGAACTCTTCCCTCACTTGCATTTGCTTTATGAGTATTGCTAAACTGCTAAAACCTTCTTTTTGACTTGTAATCTGACGGCCAATGATGACGATGACTTTCATCATAATTCTTAACGTGTTTCCTTTAAACTTCCAAGTTCCAACTTGTTCAGTTTATATACAAAAAGGAGATTGCGTCTGCGATTGCGTAAAAAAGAGAAGTGGAGGATGATGATGATGAGTAAGATGATGACTGACTGCAGAAAAGCAATTTTTAGCACAACAAAAAACAATCCAAACAACATTCATAATTCCATTTGAGTTAATCACTCACTCACTCAACGAGCAAGCCAACAACGAATAAGTCAATGTTGGGTAGCTAACTGTCAACAAGAAAATGATCGAGTTGAAATAAAGTAAGCAAAAATTGATATGACGTTGAGTTGGATGAGCATGCCATTTATAGCTATCAACAAACAACATGACCATCATCATCATCATCGTGCTTACTCGAACTCGTACTACTTCAATGATGATGATGATTGTCAGCAAACAACATTGGGAAAACAAGCGTAGGCTTGGAATGGAAAGTAAAGAACGTTTTTTTGAGTCAACAAGAAAATGATCGAGTTGAAATAAAGTAAGCAAAAATTGATATGACGTTGAGTTGGATGAGCATGCCATTTATAGCAATCAACAAACAACATGACCATTATCATCATCATCGTACTCGAACTCGTACTACTTCAATGATGATGATGATGATGATGATTGTCAGCAAACAACATTGGGAAAACAAGCGTAGGCTTGGAATGGAAAGTAAAGAACGTTTTTTGTGTGACTTCACTTGTGCTAGTTTTTGCTTGATAAGTAAAGAAAGAAAAAAAGAAGAAATGTGTTTGGTTGGACTCTCTCTTCTTTGACTTGATATCCATCTATCTCTCTCTATCCACACAACCACCACATCATCATCATTTCATTGCTAAAATAGGGATTTAATGGGATTCGCAAATAAATGAAACGAAACCAAGTAAAGTGCAATCACTTTTTCTTCCCCAGAAAAAAAAACTTTGCTTGGATGACATAAACCGTACGTATGAAAGAAAAGTGGAGCTTTTTTTCTGCTGTTGTCATTGAATGTGGTAGCAGTGGTGTGGCAGTGTTGGTGCTAGTGCTAGTGTGGTTCCTTCCAGTTGGCCTGCTGTCGTTCATCATTTTGTCAATATAGCAAAAAAAAAGTCCGCAGAGTTGAGTTGACTTAGCTTTGCTGTTGTCGTTGCTGAATGAATGAATGGATGGACGATAGACACACTCATCATTAAATTAGAGCTTTTATCTTCTTCTTCTCTCTCTCTCTCTTCTACTTCTTTTTCATACAATATTGGCGAAAAAACTTCTCTCTTTCAGTCAGTATCAATTCTCCTCCTGCTGGGAAAAGAGAAAGAAAGAGTGAGTTGAGTGAGTGAATTTTTTTGCCGATAAAAAGCATTGAGTTGTCTCTAGAGAGCCATTTACTTAAGCTCGCGTCGAGCTAAACATATTTTTCTTCAAACAAAGAAAACTTTTCGCCATTTACTGTACTTTAGCTTTGCTTGCTTTTGTGGAAGAGACATATGACTGGGATGATGTTGATGATGATGGCACTGGCACTGTGGCAAAAAAAGTGAGGAGGAGGAGAAAAAGAGGAGAACAGGGTAATCAAGTTGACTTAGTTGGCGATGTCGATGTTGGTTTGGTTGTTCTTCTCGATTACATTCTTCTTTCTACTTTTTTTTGCTTCGATGGGATAGAATAGAATTGTTTGTTGAGAGAGAGAAAGGTAAACAAAAGTATTACTACAGAAAAGACTTGGGATTTTATGCAATAATAGGAAAATATCCAAACAGCTATATTTGGCTTAATCCTTCAGAAATGAATTGAATGAGTTCATTATTTTGCTACTGGGCTTTATCCTGGACAAATACAGCCACTAGGATGATGTTTACTTTGTTTGTTGCTGGAAAGGATACTCATTTCTTTTCTCTAGTAAAGCTTTAAGGCTATAACTATGATAATAACAATAAAATTATTGGAGAAATTTTCTCACAGGCGGAGGAACACGAAGCCATGTCGAAGAACAGAAAACCCGTACTATACACCACACCACGACAAAACAATCCGCCAAGAGGAATTATCCTATTTTGATATTAAAAGAAGAATAAAGAATAGCGATAGATTTGCTTACTTAAGTGGTTGTGGCTACTCCTCTGCTGTTCTATACGTATTCAAACAGAGAATATTTCATTTGATAGCAATATTTGAATTTGTTTTTGTGGTGGCTCACTCACCATAGTCCGCTTTTACTTGTTTAAACAACAACAAAACAAGGATTCATTCAATATTATTATTATTGGGCTAGTATATCTGATCGGTGTCACTCTGTCGCTGTTCGTGGTTCCCACTGTCATGTTATCATCCACCAGCACCACGGCACGACACAATGGCTAGTCAAATATTTAATGACTCCCGAGAAAGATTATATTGGCCCATCAACCCATTTTGAATCATTCATTAGATTTGGCTTATGAAAGAGTAAAACCAAAAACCTATATTTTTATTATTTTGGATTGTGTGGAAGAGCGAAATTAATTATATGAGCTGGACTACCGACAATATAAAAATTGGAAGGATAAAATGATAAAATACACGAATATTATATTCATTATTCCAATTCCCACGACGAGACATACATATCAAATGAAACCCGTTTAGTTGAAGTGGACCGTATCGTATGTAGATGAAGACCCTTCCTCTTCCCTGTTATTATTATTATTTTTCCATGATGAACCAATCTTATGTCCTTATGGCAAATGTCATCTGAAGTGTTTTTATGGAAAATGATAGAAAAATTATCAAAACAAAAAAAAACTCTAAACGAACGAAAGGAAAGAAAGGGTGAACGTGAAACTACGCGTGTGAATCAATTTGTAATAAAGATAAAGATATTTATCGAAAGTTTGATAAAGTGCGGCACATTTCGTACGACCGTGTAGAAGCTAAGCTTGGATAATCCTTTTGTAAGTTTATTTAGTCTGGAGTAGTGGAGAGTAGAGCAAGCAGAACGTAGGGAAAGGGAAGTGGAGAGAACGAGAGATGAAGGGGGACACTGACAATGAATGAATCTAAATGTGAATGAGTTGTCTGTCACCAGCTTTCAAGTGGATGATGATGCTGATGATGGTGGTGGTAGTGGTGGTGCTGGTAGTAGGCAGAATGAGTGAGTGGAGTGGGGAGAGTGAGAGAGAGATGGAAAATCGGTTGATTAAAATCAAACCACGAACATCACGAAATCAGCATAAAAATCATCCCTATCACTGCAACAAAAATTGCAGTGTCAATGCCACGAAAGCATGCAATGCCAATGCCAGTACTAAAAAAAATGAGCTGTAAACTTTTCAAAATGTTTCTGATGCTCTGATCATCACCACTACGTTAGGCCATTTCGGGTTTTCCTTTCATTTCAGTTCTACCAATTCTCTTCCAAGGCATTACTGCATTGATTCTTTGGAGTGCAGTATTCAATGCAGTGCGTGCGTGTGTATGCGTTAATAGAATCGAATACTAATATGATGCATGGTCTCTGGATTTAGTTTGATGCATAGTCTCATCATCATCAACATCGTCATTCTCCTCAAGATCAAAATCAGAATAATATGCTTCGTTCACACAATTCACATAAAAACCTTTCACGTTTCAT
>JAHZNJ010000545.1:0-13941 GCA_027744475.1 Lepidocyrtus cf. sotoi NNG-2020
TTTAAAATGCAATTTAATTTAATTTTAAAAACCTGGTTCCCGAAGACTCCTATACTTGTGGCTGTAGAAACTTGATCCGGGCCAAACCACAAAGCAGCCAGTAGCGGTGGAATTCCTAAGATGAAGGTTTGTGAAACAGCCACAACCGTTTGGCCAATAAATGCCACGTAGAAAAGATCTGGAGACGTTGATAGAACTTTAATCCATGAACCAATTGCGGTTCCCAAAGAACCAATTATCACGGCTAGTCGGAGACCCTAGAAGAAAGAAAAATACATAAAAATATACAGTCATGTTTCATTCCACTTGGAATTGAAATTAAATGATGGTGACGGTGATAAAAGACCAGACGAAAGTTAAGTGAGTAAAAGTAAGTAGAGAGACCACAGAGACACAATCTTAAAAGAAGTGTGCATGTGGAAGGAAAAGCAAATCTCAAAATTTACAAGGGTTTTAAGTACAAGACACAACTTTTTCCTTGTTGGACTGCGGACTCTACCTATTTTCATGAATAAAATATCTTGGGAAAATATTACTCTTTTCAATCGAATAAATCCCCTTTACAGAAAAACTCATTAGATTGCACCTTCAGGCATTCATTCGGATCTGTTAGACTAGAATGAAAATGATTTACGAGAGGGGACAATTTAACTTCCAGCAAAAACTTTTTAGAACTGACTAGCCGATGCAGTGCCGGTATATGAGCCAAATAAGTCTTTCTTACTTATCTTTTCGTCATATTTGGTCTACTCTGCAAAGCTTTTCTTTCCACAGTTTTTTTTATTTTACAAGCATTATTTACTCAAGTACACAAATCTGTGGAAATGTAAAAACAGCCCTTCCGTTAGAGACACAATTTTATCCCTTTCGTTCCTTTTCATGTAAGTAAATAAGAAAAAAATTGCAACTGCGTTTTTCCTCCTTACCTTCTTCTCCAGGAAGTACGTAGCGGGAAATATTAATGGAATATATGTGATCATATAAATCATTGAGGTCATATCGACCATTTCCTCCGACACACCGTAAAACTGAGCAATGATGCCTGTGATGATGGAAAACTGAATCCATTGAAATGCATTCGACATGGAATACATTACAAAGAGGCATAACACGATCCATCGATACTTGTAGACCCTACAAGGGTTCTCTGTGTCCTCCAAGGTGTCTATTGGAATGCTGGTTTCATCTCCCCCGGCGAGCTTCTTCTCTCCATTTATTTCATTCGTGATGATGGAGAGATTTGCTGCTTGCTTTTCTGGAGTTGAAGGTGTCGACATGATGATGGCAATGATTCTTTGTGTAGAGAGTTGGTGACGACAGTAAATGTCAAGATAAAGTTCTCGTTCTCACGTTGGTTTTTGTCGAAAAATACTCTTTTAATAATGTTTCACCTTTGTGTGTAGCACCGGTAGTTGATTTTTTATGTAGAAATTGTGTCGAATTCACTTATATAAGAAGAATACGAACGTCATGAAAGAAACTTGTTTTGTCGTTTGTTTGAATTTTATTGTCAAAGGTAGGGGATTGGTTAAAAATGAGCTGAGGTTTTTTATTAATTATTTTTACTGTTGAATAACGTTGGATCAAAAGGATGCAAAGAATTCTCTAGTAAATTTCTTTTAAATGAGCTACAAATGCATTCTTTAGTTTCTCTTGGCCAAGTCAAGGCGATTTAGAAAAAGGGAGAAAGGTCTCACTCTCGCACAATAAGTCAGCACAGCAGTCAGTATTGTTAATTTAGATCTCAAAGGGCAATCACGAACAGTAGCAAGAGCAACTCATCTCGCATTCCATCGCATTTGTTAGGCATTCCGAATGACTGCCAGTGACTGAATAGAAATGTGAATTAACTGCCAACTGGAGTGGTCATCTCATCATATGAATGGGCGATGAATGATGATAATCCTTCTCTGATCTCTGAGATGTGATGCTGCTGATTTGACTTTAATAAAACCTCAACTATGGTCAGCAGTAGCAGTCATCATATAAGATCATAATCGCAAGTCCGAATATTAATCACCTAATAGATATAGTTCTCATAATAACCGTATAATTGTATAGTCATTCATGAGCGTTTAGTTAGTATAACTTTTTTCTCAATTCATCGTGCTTTGTACAGATTTACTTTAGACATTTCTATATCTGCTGAATCACATGTACAGCGCTGCTAAGTGAAAACAGCCTACAAGGCAATAATAAATGATTGTGAAGAACAATGTATTTTGGAATGAGCTATGTAATAGCGATGGTGGTGGTGATGATTAGGTAACTACTCCAACAATTTGTTATACTCGGCTCCGCTTATTCAGCACTCTTTTTAAAGAATCACAGTTTTACATAATAACTAATAGATTTCACTTTTTTAAAAGTACGTTTTTTACTATTATTAAGGTTGACAAAGTGCAGTTGGCGTTAGATTTAATGGTGATGATTATGATGTAGCAGCATCTGTACTGGCATAACGGGTGTTGAGTTGACGTGCAATATATTTTTCATGTAATGATAAATGATTGCATAGATATAGGCGAGCGAGCCTCGTTCGTTGCTTCAGTTTAATCGGTAGTTACAGTTGACAGTCGGTCGGTACTTCAACAGTAGCAGCTTGGAACCGTCCCTCTTATCATAACGATGATCATCATTATATGTCAGAACTTAATTTTTTGGATTCGTATTCCTGTATTCCTGCTTCTGGTAGCTTTTTTTATTGTGACATTGAATTAGAATGAGTTTTGAGTAGGGAAATCTAATCCAGCCGCTAGACCCAATTCTTCCAATACAGTTTTTACTGAACCATACGATGAATGAGAGGAAAGGAGTTTCTGTTAATCCTCCTGACTTTTTGTTTTTTTAAAGAAGATACCAACCAGACACGACACAACAGCACTGCTGATGATGATGACAGTGATGGAGCTAGTTGACTGATTAATTTTTAGTCAGAGTCGGACAAATAAAAGAGAATAGTAATTTCAATTTCACTACCACCTCTTCGTTGTGTCAGTTGTCCAGGAATAGAAATGATGCTTTGTTGTTGTTTCTCTAAACATTTAACTGAAGTAAATTCGAAACCTCGCTCGTCCGTCAACCGTCACGCAAGCTTTCGTCGAATGCATGTAATGTGATGTGACAGAGAGGGAAATAACGTTATTTGGAGATATTCTGATTGTCTTTAATTCTAAAACGGTATCATATAAATCATATACAAGGCGTTTCTGTTATTTTGCTGTGCAATTTGAATTTTATATAGGGTTCTTGGGTTTTCTCTCTGCTTTTCACTTCTTCAAGTTTCAATTACAGAAAATAATATCGGATTTGCTAGAATTCTATGTTTACGCTGTTTAGTTTCTGTTGTTCCCAAACTATTGTCTTGTCAGTTATATCGCTAATTATTTATGAGAGTGGTTATTATGGCCACTTGACGTCGCGTTGCGCTGTTGTTCCTCGCTCTGTATTTGCATCCTGATGTGAGTTTAATGGAACAAGTGTGAATTATTTATGTATTGAGGTAAGTTGTAAGTTGCTTTTGCTCCTTCTCTCTAGGATAATGATTATTGTCAAGAATTAAGCTGATTTCTGCTGGTGGTGGTTGACAGCAAAGTGACGCTCGCGCTGCTGCTGCAACAAGCTCTATATAACGATGTGGTTTTCTGGTTAGAAGTTTTCTCCTCCGTAAAGTGAGTTGACTTGCGCTAATTGATTTCGCTTTAGTCTTTAATGCCAAGCAGTCTGGCTAGGGAGAAAGAAGTCGGTTTTGGTTGATGATAATGATAATGGAATCAGCTACACAGAAGCCTATACAGTAATAAGATTGAAAGTTATACATGCACGACGATTTAATATCACAGAAATTAAAATGGTAATGATATAATGCTTCACAAAGTGAATTCCGACAGTCTTTAATTTATTTTAATAGAATTTATGATGATGATGATTGTCTCTTCTAGAAACTAATCAGAATATATTAATGTATCTTGCTACCCCCTATTATTATGCAATATTAAATAAAATGTATGAAAGTTATGAAGCTTAAGCATGCTACCATCAAAGTAATGGTAAAGGAGTAATTGATTCCAATCTATGGCGGCTTGGCTTGTGATTTAATAAGATAGTGTGCATAAGAATGATTCAATAATAACTGCAAAGTAAACTATGAAGTGTAAAATGATGATAAGTAAAGTAATGACAACAAGGAAAGCCGTCAACGAGAAAATTTGCAACGATTAAAATGAGAGTTTAATGAATGAATTAGAAACTTCCTTTTTTTAAATGAAAAGCAGCAACGATTTTACAGAAAACGAGATGATCATGTTATTTTAAACCTCCAGAAAAATGCTCTGGCTTTTTATTAAATGAAATGGTTTGAGAAAATGAAAACATGTAAAGCATACATAAAGCAAATTGATTTTACTTGTAGTGAGTGAGTGAGATTTTTTTAAGAGGAAGTGACAAGAACGTGCTATACAATGAGTTTTTAGAAAAGTGATGATAAGACCACTTCGGTGGTGTTGGTGTTATGTTGGTCGGCGGTGAATGTGATATGGTGGAGTGCTCAGTGCTCAGCTCACACAGAAAGAAAGAGACCCTCAAATGATTGCCATTCCAGGCAGCAGTGAACAAAGTCCTGCTTTTCAGCTCTAGATCTTTTTCTTTGGACAATGATGGATGCTGATTTTCTTCAGTACTACAATTTTCGAGATGAACTTTGTGCGCCTCTCAAAAAAATACGGGTTTGCTCTTACAGTGGTGGAGATCCACTGCTGTTAGACAGATGCAACCTTCATTTCGAATTTCACCAACATATATTTGCAGTAAATTGAGAATGCTTCAGAAGCAGGAAGAAAGTGAGAGAGAGAAAGAAGGAGGAAATTGCTTTCTTCTGAAACTAGTAATATCATCGCATTCGCATCCATATCACCTACTTCTGCCTCAAGACAAAAGAAAGAACAAAGGAAAAATTGGAGTCTTCGAATCAAATTATGCTTCAGATTTTCTTCTTATGTTTTCCTCAGATTCCGAAAGAATTTCTTCCTCTCTCTCTCTGAATTAAAAATCAGAGAAAAACCAATCCAATATATAGGACCATGACCAATATAATACCATAAAGAATGCTGTTGAATTCGATTTACTCGAAGATGTGTATTATGTATGTACAAAACTACTGAGATTTCATTCTAAATGATTCAATAGCATTCTGTATTATTTTCTTCTATCAACTTCTGCTCAGAAACAAAAAATGAGGACACTGTTAAAAGACATCCAATTTCAGCTTCCACAGTTGCAGTTTTAATGTACAAAAGAAAGTTTACTTTTGTATTTGCACTGAAAATTCGCTAAAAACTCGACTTGCTCTTTGTTGATACCCTTCCAAATAAAAAATCATTCTAAATGTATGTACTTGATTCACTTTACCCCAAACACAAAACTTACTTTTCTTATTAAAAGTGTTCACAAGCATAAGAAACTGAAGCTACTATACGAGACTTGAAAGGTACTTGTAGCTTTTGTTGGCAGTAATCTTGGATTAGTGAATCTCCTAACAGGTACCTAGTTCCTAACTCACAAGAAAAACTTCCAAATTCAAGGCAGGTCGTCAATCAATGAAGATTACACAATGCTAGCCACTCCACCACACGCCATACACATCTGTTCTATTGTTTTCCTCTCCAGGCTAGAGAGAAGACAATGTATGGAAACGAAAACTTTTGCCAAAGATAATACAAGATTTGTTTTTGCAGTTGGTGTTTGGTAGTAGGAAAAAGCATGGCCGTTTTCCGTTTTTTTGAAAAACCCCGCGCTTTCGTTTTCCGGAAATTCAGTCTGAGTTTCATTTTTTGATTGGAAAATTGAATGATGCATTGAACTTGTATTGTACAGTTCTTTTATTTTGTCGGCCTTGCCTTGCCACTAAAAATTTGCATAAAACGTTTCAGAGATATTGTATGCTCATGCTGTGGAGATGCATGAAAGGCTTGATGGCAACAGCATTTTAGCAGAGACAATCTTCCTAATCAAACATTCCAACAAATAACTTTTATGCAAGCAACTTTTTAAAATATGCAAAAATACCTTTGTCAAAAGTAAAGCATGATTGCAGTTTTAATGCCTTCACGCAAAATAAGAAAATTCTAAAGAAAAATTGAACGGATTTTCAAAATGAATGTATGACCAAAGTTGTGTACGTAACGTATTAAAAATGAAGGAAACGATTTGAATCTGACCTGCTTAAAGCTGTAATTTTTCTTCCTTCTGCAACAACAGGTGCTGATATAAATTAATTCTCTTTCTCATACTATTTTTAACTTCAACTTCACAACCGCTTCTACTTTACGGGTAGGGGATCAACTGGATGTTAATTATAAAAATCCGATTGTTAAAAGATATAATCCAGCTGGTGATTTCTAGCTTTCTTTCTTCGAGTTTCACAAGTAAAAGTATACGAGTTCAGCTAAATTATCTGCGTTATCTTCACTTGTTCACAGTTTTGCAAATTGAAATTTTACAAATTAATGTCAGAGTTCACTCTTTCACATCAAAAGTGATTTGATTCGATGATGATGATTCCACATTCTATTACTTTAAGCCTCATCAATCCATCATCACATGAATACGAAACAGATGAGTTAAGAGAATTTGAAAGAGAGTGTCAGTCAAGAAGAATGCATGGAAGAAGTATGATTTTGAATAAGGATTGAGGATTAAAAATCAAAAAGTGATGAATAATTTGTATCAGACTTGCTCATCATCAAGATTTTCTAAAGTAGCTTCCTCACTTGCAAAGAGATTATGATAAGAAGCTGTTAAATGTTGTCAAACTACTCACGTCAATACATACATACTTATTAAGTTCAATCGAGTTTTGATTTTCATTTTCATTCATAGTAAAACATGAACTTTGTATCAATCCTTTTAAGTATCTTTCAGCATTAAGGTTTGTATAGAAATGCAACATTCATATTCATTTCTTCATAATATTATAATCAATTCAGCTTCAGTGCGTAAAAATCTACTTTGTTGGTGGAGTTGCATGTCAACTCACTGTCACAAGTCACTGCTACTGCTCAATCACTCTTTCCGAAAGGGGAACCATCACTTAACTTTAGTAACAAAGTAAAGTTTTGTAGTAACAATAATGATGAATATTATTATTGCTCCCTAGTGATTCTTTCTTGTTCTGACCTTGGGAACTATCATCCAAAGCTGTTGTGAATTGTGATGATGATGAATCTATGAATGCAAGCGCAAGCTCAATCATTGTCAAACTAGTTTTCGGGGCTGGTTGAATAACGTAAGCTACTTTTATTGCATATCTTAACAACTCTCTCGCGCGTAGCAATATGGGTATGGTTTGGTAAGTACTGTACGTACGTCAAGGTTGACGCTTATAAAAGTAGTAGAATATTGCAATTTTAATTCGTGACTGTGACTAGAGCGGAAGAGGAAATCTATTAATGGGTAAACATTATTAAGCATTTTTGTAGCGTTTGTGTAAACAGATACGTGATTAAATTAAAAAAATGCTTTCAGACAGAAAAGAAAAGTAATTTATTAGGATTTTATTTATTTGATGAAAGTTGCTGAGTTTCTAATATAATTTATTACAACCGAAAAAACATTTTAATTCCTCAGTCTGTCTGCCCCTCCACTCCATAACAAAATCCACAATCCAGTTATCCAATGGCTACCCCATATCATTGTCTATTTTGGTGAACGAAGCATAACTATAAATACAGAAAAAATATGAGAAATTGCTAATGGAAAAACAAAATTGCACAAAGTGAACTGATGCTCTCCATTAATATTCATGAGAGTACAAATATATTATAACAAACGACCCTACAACTACTAAAACATGCTAATACCCTTCTTGGAATTCGCTCATAAATCGTATAGGCTTATCATATTCTTCAAATCATAAAAATAATGCAGGAAAATTGCCAATTAATTTTAAAGTATGTAAATTAAGGGACAGCAAAATTTCACAGTAGCGATCATTTTACTTAAAACTTCCAGGAATTGTTTAGTTTTTATCTTCCTCTTCCACAAAAATAAAGCGGAAAGTTTTGTCCATGATTATGGAATCCAAATTTTAAGTTGAGGTCATCCGAGGTGAAAACTGATTTTTTTGCAATGAAACTTCTTGGAATTTTACAAAGAATCATTGAATCATAGCATTGACTCATGCATTGAAATCAAATAATTTTTATGAACTTTTTTATCGAATGGTTTTAGAACATTGTCATCGCGTCCCGCATCAGTTTCCAATCAGTAACGATGGACAAGGACAAAGAAGATTTCAGGAGTTACTTTTGCTTTACTTTTCATGCAGTATTTAATCAGTTTCGTTGAAAATTGCAAAACTGTTTGTTCATATCTTAATATCCCGCATAATCTGGGAAAATAATACAAACTGGAAAATTTTTATCCGATAAAACTGCAAAAATTGAGTAAACTTCTCGATTGATAAGATAACGTAAAGCCTCCTCTCATGCTTTTAGCTAATCGTAAGTACCAAAGTATCAAAAATAAATCTCCTTGCTCCTTGTTAGCAAGCAAGTACTTCACTCACACAATAAAATAGCATGAGCAAAAAAAATTGGTGATACATGGAAGAGCTACTACATCATCTTCATGTGCTACTCGAATAATGTACCACTCCGCGAGATTCCATTTCTGCAAAATACGGGGGACGCACGTGTATGATACCGTAGTATGTATGCGTAAGGTTAATGAATGCAGAACCATAACATAGATATTTTTGCAAAAATACAGTGAGTGCAGTGCACTGTGCAAAATGACAGCATACCTACCTTTAGCTTCATTTGCTGAAAATAGCAAAGCTCAACTTCTAAAGCAATAACTTAGCAAATCGATAAAAATATTTTAAATTACGAATAAAATCAATTATGCATTTAGTTTAACTACAATATCTACATATAAATTCATACTTAGAGCTGTAGTATTTCTTTTTCTTGTCAGCACTAAATATAAATTCGCTAATTGTTAATTCAGATGAAAATGTTTAACAATTACTTACTTGGAAATATTGAAGACTGAGTGAGATCTACCACGAGAGAAAATACAATGCTCCTCTTTCTCTATTCACTATCAATTAAAGTTATCTTACGGATTCATAATAGTTTCTGACAAGTGACAAGTAATCCAATGAAATGAATTGAATTGTCACATCGTTAGTAATTTAAATCTTTCCTTATGAAGACACGAGTGTCAATAAAAATGTCACATTGAATCAAGCGTAATTTCTTTAACTGTGACTTATTTCACTGATTCTGATAACAAACACTTTTGAAAAGAAACGATTGTTTTCAGCAGCTTCTTAGAAAATGTGCTTCAAAGATTAGGTAATGGAACATGTACAACAACAACACGGTATTTACGTTACGAGCATGCAACAACAACGCACTCACGGAATTAAAAAACTGTTGTAAGTAAATATATAGCAGAATCTTATCTTAACTGTGCTATTTTCACTTGTTATACGACTCGTTTGGAAACACTTCATGAAAGTATACTTTTGTGCTGATTGCTTTAATACTTGTGTTGTGTTGATGATAGTGATTTTGTTGAATTGACTGGATTGTTTTGCTTTTGCTTGTGCAAGTAAATGTGCATTAAACTCAATAAAAGAATGTTTAATCAATAAAATTAATCCTTTGATATTGCAAAGTAATCTCAACACAATGAAAGTTGTTATTTACGAAAGAAATCACTCAGAGTAATCAAAACAGAAGAGGAGAGAAATAGTCAACTGAAATGTGTGCAGTGCAGAAAATGGTGCAAAAATGTGCAATGTGTAAACGTGTGTGCGTGGAGATGTGATGCTCCTCTCTACAGGAAGGTCTGTACCGAAATGAAAACCCCGTAAATGAAAACCGTGGATGTTATACACACGGAAAAATAAAATGCTTCTTACATACTTGAAGTGGTAGGGATAGGAAAAAACAGATGAAATAATAATATGGCTCCAACATCGTATCTATCGGGAAACGTAACAGCCAGAAATCTCCTCCTTTTCAGTTTCCTCTGGCGTGTGTGTGTACGCATACCGTTAAGATTTGGGGGCTTTGGATTTCGAGTAGGATGCTGCTGAAGAAATTCGTATCCCTCCTGCCGTGTATACAAAATTGAGTCAGTTTTGGTTGCCTCGCCATCAGCAGTAGCCGCCACGGCAAATAAAAGAATGTTGTTGAGACGTGGAAAGAAGGCTAGCTAGGCGTAGTAAGTACAATAAATGGAAGCTTGCATAAGCGTCGTGTAGTATCCAACCGAAATGCAAGGCAATAATAATACATATAATGATAGCAAAAAAGAGTTGTCAAATGAAAAAGAAGAATTGAGATTAAGAGTCTAAAAAATCAAGTCGAGCATTTCTTGGTTTGTTTTTTATATTGGAAGAAAAAAGAACAGACTGAGAAGAAACGTTTTGTCAAAATGACCAGCTTTGACTTGACAGAAGAAAGTCTAGTTTTTGGGGTTGCTTGATACGTAAATACATACAACTCAAAAGCAACGTTCCAGAACAGCTATCAATCCATCCAGCATTTTCCGGTTTTGGTTTTTTGCACAGTTAAATTACAGTACAGCAGTAAGTTTCGACTTTCAACTCTCCTTTGTTCTCATTCAATGTTAATTTACGTCAGACAAATGAGCTAGCCACAACCAAGCGTTGTTGCGATGGTTGGCAGATTTGTTGATGGTAATAGAAATCACTTTAGCTTGAATTTTTACGGGTAATTTGTTATTGCCAAAATATTTCCAAAGCTAAGAGATTATCAAAACCGAATGTTGTAAGATAACAGACACGAGTAAGCTTAAATGGTGATGGATAATAAGTTGTTAGCGCGGGAAGGAAATTACGAGATACAGATTTTAAGTTTCTGCTTTTCTGTTGTCTGTCATCATTTCTCCAAATGTAAAACCCTGTCATGTAGTATTTTGCTCATTAGATAACGAGCTTTTGGGTGTAAATTGCAAAAAGCGTTTAGAAAGAACGATTTAATATGCCGTTGCATTATTTATTACGGAAACATTTTACACCTCGACTTTCCCAGTCAAAGATGTACACTGATTACATAAGGTTCCGTTCCAGCCTTAAAGCTTTAAAGTGTTTATTTATGTCGATCCCCCACAACAGATTCAAAATGTCATTGTCGCTTGTTAAAATTGAGAGACGAGCGTACATTACACATTTCCTATTCGCAAAAATTTACTTTTAGTGAGTTGCCCCACTGATGCTTTTTCATGCAGTGTCTTGGTAAACTAAAGAGGTTTACTGAAGTACATACTCGGGTTGGGTTTCACTTTGAAATTGAAATAATGTGTTATTTCCTGGTTCACTCACGATACAAGTAGAATATGTCTGAGAGCGTGAGTCATCGTTTCTCTGTCTGTTCTAAAACGTGTTCCAATTTATAACGAGTATTTACAAAATGAAATGCTAAGCGCTAATCTAAATCACGTACGTTAATAAACACTCCTGAATTATCTTGTAGTAATTTTCCAAATGTGGTAAAACATTCAATAAGATAATGGCTTTAAAAAATTATTGCCGGGATTAACTAAATGATCAGCTATTCTAATATTAATAGACCTTTTATTGAAAATAAAATAAACCAAACAGTTAAAATAATTCATATTTTCCATATATCCTGATTTTTGTACTATAATTAATTATTTTATTATTGTGCACTTTTTTCTATGCATGGATATATTTTTTATTTTACGAAGTACGGCAACAATGATTTTACGCTAAATAGTCTACGCCGTTTACATATTATGAAAAAAATCGGAATTTTATGTGGAAAGTTCAGTCATTCAAATCATTTTTGTCAGTCTTTTTCTAAAAAATATTTTAAAAGTGTTTTATTAAGCCATAAATAATGTATCGAATAAATGTAACATAATTTAACTGTGGTGGCTGCTGCTGCAAGTTACTATTTTATGTTTACTAATACAATACAAAGAAAACGTGAAACATTAATCTGCTGAAATGGTGATAATGACATCGCAGCGAGCCAAAACCATAACATTAAAGTCTTGAATTGAATCATATCATCATACTTCTCATACTAACTGGCAATTTCTCAGGCGTAAATGTTTTAAATTTGGCTTGCAAACGTACTTAAGATTAAACTCCTCTTTTTCGCTTTATCGCGATGTTTGCATGATGCACATCTTATTAAAACTAAAGGTTAAAGTGCTGGTACAGTTAGTTATATTAAAGTTGGGTTGAAATTGAACCAATGCCTGGTTTGATTGAATGATGGTTAGGGTATATAAAACTTTCATGATAAAAATTTATCATGAGAAAAAGTGTTATTAACCTCAAAACTCAGAAAACTAATGTGTTTGAGCTAATGCAGAGCATTTTACTCAAAATCAAACGCGTAGCTTTTTGGATGAATATTGCTGACGAGAGAAAGAAACAATCAAGCATAGGCGAATTTCAATGTTTTTCATAGGTTTGAATCTAAGCCACTGGGGAGTTTTTGCACAGTAATATGCTCTATGCTCAACGCTAATTTTGCTATGTTGTTTTGGCTCTGAGTCTGACAGGTTTGCTCCTTTTCGCAATCACCACAATACGCTTACTCTACGCCATGCCATGATAAGGTTAGTGTATTTTAGTATGGCGATCGATCGCATACACATGTACGGACTTTTGGACTTATACAAAAGTAGAATCTGTCAAAATATCAGCTGGAGTGTTTGAAAGAGCATTATAGAGCATATTTCTCCATTTTTACTTTCATAAACTGGTTGATTAGATAATTACAATTAAAATCAACATTTTCTGCTTTCTTTCCATTTTGTGCAATTGACAGAAAGAAATGAGATCGAGTTTGTAAAAGGTTTATACGCTGAAAAGTAAACGCATTCAGAGTTGGGAAATCATTTTGTCTAGAAAGAAACAAAAACTTTCTGCATGCACGCGTATGAACTGTGTGACAAGTGCATTAAAAAAGTAAAATTGTCTAAACAAGCAAAAAAGCAAAAATGACGAAAGCTATAATAAATCTGGCTTTTCATAAGTTCCGATTAGCAGAACTGTTTTTGGTAAGTCACTTCATTCAAAATTAATTTGCATAATATTATTATGTTACATAATCTCGACTTACTGCCTGTTTTATATTAACACAAACTTAAATATTATATAATGATATCAGATAATGGCGATCGTAAGTTGTTGAAGCCAGAAGTATAAAGAAAACAATCATTACATACTATATGTAGTAAAATTGCGAACTGCCATGCAAAAATATTTTATTTTAATAAAAGAAAGTGGCAAAAATGAGGCGGGTGGTAAATTTGTTTTGCTTTGCAATTAAAGAGTTTAGAATCAGTTACGCGGTTATAATTACTGTGTGTTTGGGGAGGGTAGGAGGAAGGCCTCCCCGAACTTTCCGAACCTCCTCTGGAACAAGAGCTCTTCAGAACCACTCGGGTTTTTCCCTGAAAGTGAAAACCAACAAGCAGTAATGCCTCATAGCTCGGTCTATCAGCCAATAAGTGGTAAGGTTTTGTCGAGTGGCCAACCAATTTGGGGATTTTAGTTTTAGTACTATTTCTAGTATTAGTTTTTCGTTTTTGTAATCATAGCCATTTCATCATTTTCCATGCTCATTGAAAGCAAGCATCACACCACTGGACCACCCAGGCCTCTTGGTTATTTACCATGTTATATTTCTTATTACTTTGAATACAAGAATTTGTGGACTTAGCTTAATGCTATAGGCTATATACGTGGATCATAAAAGTTTCGTTTGTACTGGGTTGCGTTGCGTAAGTATTTTTAAGATGTTAGGTCTTCAGCAATGCAATGGAACAATCACAAAAGAGAATTTTCTTCCTTGAAGACATCCATTTAAAATTAAATTGAATACACTTTTCTAAAGGCCGAGGTCTAGTTTTGTTTTAAGTAAGCTT
>JAHZNJ010000546.1:0-11501 GCA_027744475.1 Lepidocyrtus cf. sotoi NNG-2020
TTGCAGTGATGGAATGGGATGCACAAGCAGCGACAGCAGCAATAGAGTTAGCGAGCGGCAGATGTTGCACTTTTCTTCTGCTCTTCTTTCACAGCAGCGGTAACATAAACCTTTACGTTAGCTTACTCCTCCTCTTGTGACTGTGACTCAAATGACATTTTATAAGCTATTTTCTGTGGCTTCCAAATAATTTTTTATCGAAAATAATACAACTACGACAAACACACGACCAGCCAACAAAAGCTTAACCGTTAAATACACACACACACACACACTATCTAGTAGAAAGACAGAGATAGAGGGGAAAGAGAATTAGTAAGTGATGTGATGTGTCGTTTCCTAAAGAGTAAATTCTAATACGCTTGAATTACCGAATGTCACCTATTCCATTAAACTCGCATGCCTTCATTTCATTTCACCTCTGTCTCTCTCTTTTTCTCTTTCCATTTGAGTAGGGTTGGATAACTCGCATAATGAAAATCCCAACAAACAACATTCCAATTCCGGGCCCAACTGCTTCAACTGTTCTTTTTAAGCTTTGGTCGTCCTCTCTCTTCTCATTTTCAGAATGATTTTGATTGTAAATGTTATGCATTATTACAAGGGATTTATGATAACTATTTGTGTACTTTGTTTCTGTTCTTCTGCTTAGGTACATAAAATGCCTACGCACAAAAAAATAAGCAGAGAAAGGGAGGAAATTAGTAGAAGTTGCTACTGCTGCAATTTTATATTACTGGAAAGAATTGAATAGGGATTCCAAGAAGGATAAAATAGCAAAATTCCAGTTATTAACTACTACGTAGATTTTGTATGGGTGATGCGATAGCTGCAATTTTATATTACTGGAAAGAATTGAATAGGGATTCCAAGAAGGATAAAATAGCAAAATTCCAGTTATTAACTACTACGTAGATTTTGTATAGGTGATGCGATTGCGATACTACGAAAAAATTAGTATGTAAAGGTATTCCACCTTTTCTCCTCTTCCTATTTCTTATTAATACCATTGGTTTACTACGAGAAAGCTTTGTTACTTTGTTCCTCGCTAATATAAACGCCAAGTCAACCTGATTCATCCCAAAAATAACAAGAAAAATGGTTGGGGATCCAATTGAGTTAATTAGTTTGGTTGCTGGATATCCCTTTCGGTTCACTGAATATAATTTTGTTGCTGTAACTGTTTCTGCTACTTTACTTACTATACGCTTCTTTCTTTCAACAGCATTTCTGTTGCTGCTGCTGCTACATAACTACATAAAAGGAGGTAAAAAAAGAAATTACGAGTTTGTTCGCTTCGACGAAAATTGGATTAGAAATTTTCTTCAGTTTATACTCCCNAGAAATTTTCTTCAGTTTATACTCCCTAGTGTAAATGCATTTGATACGTCCTCTAAAGTAATTTTGTATTAGTGTTATTATGTAAGCATAGCATTGCGAAATGATATGAGTTTTTACAAATAAGTTGAGGCAGCGGCAACAGCAGCGTTCAGGCAAGGAAAAGAGCAAAAACGAAAATTATCATGATTCCATGATATTATTGCAAATTATTATAATTATGCGTACAACATGCTGGAACTCTGAGAAAGTGGAAGATAAATAGGGCGAAATGAGCCATTAAAAAGAAGTAACTTGTGTTCGTTCGTTCGTTTGCTAGTAAGGTTCAGTAAAGTACTAAAATGAGTATAATGCAGTGCAGTAGTAATGGGAAGGGAAGTTAAATGGGAACTCCCTTCATTTTCATAATAGGCATTAAGGCACAACCATACCACCTTCATCATCGGCTCTTCTACTCCCGTTCCAACTCTACTACTAACAACCGGCGACATATATTTTATGAAGAATATTAAAACGAAATGGGAACACCATTATACCACTTATTAGAAAGAATTGGGCGAAATTTTCTCTACTCTTTCTCTCTCGTGCTCCAGTTTTCTCTCAGATAGATTAGATTGCATATTATAATTATTAGCGAATCGAAGAATCAACTCGACTTTTTCCTTCCTACGAAAAAAATTAATATTATGTAATGTAAGCAGTAACTTGGTGGTAAAATGTGGTCCCCAAAAATCTTTGCTGAGGTACTATTATGTACTATGTACTAAACTAATATGTACTATCAAAGTTGAAAGGAAGCGTATGATGATGATGATGCTTGCTTCTTGCTGCAGCAGCTGTGCAACAGCAGCAGCGCAGCGTAGAAAAAGAGTCAAGTCCTAAAGTCACATACAGACATGATGAAAATTACACTTTCCATTAAAAATTAAGTAGTAGAAAAAAGAAGAAGAAGAATAAAGACGAACGAGAAAAAGGAGAAAAATTGAGGCTAAAAAGATCAGACTGGGTGCTTGGTGCTGGAGAGAAGGAGAGTGAGAGAAAAGCCGTTTTGTTGCCGCGTTGCGTTGTCAAATGTCTTTCGGAAATGGCTTCCCTCATTATCTTGTAGTAAGTCAAGGAGAAATTTCTCTTGGCTCTTGGATTTTTAGCTTAGCCCTTAGTTGAGAGAAATAGACCAGCTCGTATATAATGCATTTATGAAGAGGAAGAAGTAAAAGAAAAAAGAAGCCATGCATTTTATTTTATTCTCCTCTTGGTTGGTTTTCCATTCCATTCCTTTGCAAAAAACTTTATTACTCATTTCAGTAGACACTTTTTTACTTTTTGAAGGAAGAAGGAAAGTTGCAGAAAAGTAATCTACTAATCTCTTGTCACCATTCATCCTAATAGAATAAAAAAAGTGGGGCTTGGCTTGGCTTGACTTGTGGAGGATATGGTGGTGGCTCAACCATAAAACACTTTTCGTCTCCCTTTTTTCAGATATTTTTTGCTACTGCTGCTGCTGCTGTTCTGTTCTGACTTAAAGTAGAGAATGGATAGGGACTAGAGAGAGTGACTAGAGGACTGCCTGTGAGGACTATTTCTAATGCCTTTCAGCATTTAGCTCACTTGAGATGAGCTCAATCGACCGAATTAATGACTGTAATGACTTGTCATTATCAGAACTAAGGGGAAACTTATACTTGCAGAACACACATACGAGAATAAACTGTGTATCTGTGGTGAATGAAAAAACTGCTTTATTCTTGCCTGGTGTGTTTCATTTCATCAGTTTTAAGGACATTTTCTTCTTTTTGAGTAAACTTAAGCGTATGAACTGCTACGGTTATATTACCATCATAATTTTAATCATCAACGTTATTATTATCATCTTTTCCTGTCCCCAACCCTTTCTACTTGTCAAATTTGCACCTTCTTCATTAAAGCCATATTCCAAATTCCACCTTCCACCTCGCTGAAGGGTAGAACTCAAATGAACTGAATTCTATTTGAATTGTGCAGGGAAAAATAGCGTAGAGTGAGAAACAGAACATAATCGTGATCGTTATAAATTTTAACGACATATTATTTTGGACTTAATAACAATAATAATAATCGTAAAATAATAATACTTGCCCAAGGATAGAGAATTGAAGGAAGCGTCATAATATGATGTTCTGCAAAAAATATTTCTCTCGCTGTCTGTCATTTTCGTGTCAGTCAAGCACATCCTATTTATTATTTGTTATTATAACCCAACTATGTACATAATACGACACGTTTTTATCGACGTAATTATAGCGTGAAAGTGATTGTAAAAATAAAAATGGGATTTCTTTTTTAAGAAATCGTTTGAGAGTAAAAAAGTGTAAAGGTAAGTACGCACATAAGCACATAAGTCAGATTAGAGAGCTCCAAAAACAAGAAATGTCTATTAAAATGCTTTAGTTATATTGCTTGAGCTTGACCAAGCACATTACTTAAATCCGTTCCAGTTGGCGTTGCAGAATTAATGCAAAATTGAGGAAGAAGGGAACAGAAACAGCTTTAGTTATTGCTTGAGCTTGACCAAGCACATTACTTAAATCCGTTCCAGTTGGCGTTGCAGAATTAATGCAAAATTGAGGAAGAAGGGAACAGAAACTTTTAATGTGAAATGTGAGCGAGCCTCTTCTTCTCTCTGCTTCTGCTTGTCTCGTCTGCACGGTTAGCTATGGATCATGGATCATTCACTTTGTTTAGTTGTTTTGCTCTAGTTTGATGGCTGAGTTGAATGCAATTTAGAATCACAGGAAAATCAAAAATGTTGTTGGCTATAGAGCCAAAGCTTTTGTGTGTATAGTTTAGTTTATGTTTACAACAACAAAACATAAAACAAGCCAAAATAAATGTCAATGTCATCAATGGAGCGTAAATGTCGAGAAAAGAGGTCGTTCTGCAGGAATATAATAGCTCTCAAATCACTACACCGAAAATTAATAGGTTTCAGTTCAAATAAACGTGAAATGAAAATGAAGAAGAGAGAGCATTCCAAACATTCGACATTTTAAACGAAGCAAAGGAATTAAGCGTGTATGCCGATGTTATGTTGCCGATGATGTTGATGATGACTAATCTTTATTGAAAAAGTAATAACAACTCCTTCCATGCAAAAATACAGCACGTGTGGAGGAGGTGGAGTGAGTGTTTTGTGTTATATTTATGTTAGTAGTTCTTCGAAGCAAAACAGTAGTTAGTGTAGTTTCGTTTTCAATAGAGGAAGAGACGAGACAAAAAACCTTGACTTTTCTCACTTTAATCAAATTCAGTAAAACCCTTTATTAGTTTTGGTCTCTGGGCACTAGGCTATACAAACAGTAGAAGCCAAAGGGAAATGAGGGGATATTGAATAACATGGCTAATCGTAAATTAAATTCGCTCTTATATTTGCATACTTCCATATGGACAGCTTCATTATCCATTCATTATACCTAAACATAGCAAAATGCTTTCAATTTGCAAAAAAAAAATTGGATTTTGGGCAAAGGTTTGCAATATTTGCCATGATTTAATTTTACTTTTTTTATTGGTTTCGCGTAATATTACAATAAAAGTTTTTCAAAGAATGAAAATTACCAAGATTCTATCTACTAGCCACCGCTTGCAGTATTTTTCAGAAACATTGTTTTAAATCGCCAATATCGCATATCAGGTTAAAAATAAACTCGAGACTCATGTCACATGATGGCGAGTTTCAGGTCTTGCTTTAATTTTCAGAAACTTCTTAACAAGAAGCATTTTTTGTATATTGCTTTTTCAAATCGTCTACTCATACAATAAAACACCAAAATGTGACGTATTCGCATTTTGCGGATGATTATTCTTTTGTATGGTTTTTGTTGATAATATGATTATGGTGATAACCAAACCATGAGCCAGTATAATTGCATCTGCACTTCTACCAACTACCACTTGCAAAAATACTTTTAAAGTTCGTTATAATGCTACTGCCATTACTGCTTCTGTTACTACTATATAAAATTTATAATATTTCAAGAAACATTGTAAGCATGCATGAAATCGTAAATTACCAACAAAAAATAAAAAATCCCATTTAAACATTACCATCACACTATTATTATTGCTAGCTGTGATATGAGAAACTGGTAAATCAAGTAAGAATTAGTTGCTCCCTCATCTCTTGTGTCTTGATCACAAAATCACGCTGTTGCTGCTGCTGTGGCTGCGCTGCTGCTGTAGTTGTAGTCAGCTCAAAAAAATTAAAGCCTGCTATTAGCAGTTAATAAGACACGACAAGGACATGAAGAAAAACGAGAAAAAACAAACGCAAGAATAACAATAAAGCTTTCATTTCATTTATATTTCTTATGGGGAAATTTTAGTGAAATTGACTTTGATGACTTGAGCTCACATGAGCCAGAAGCAGGTGTACAGTAACAATTTAAGCTCGTCACAGAATGAAGAAACACGAGAAAAAACAAACGCAAGAATAACAATAAAGCTTTCATTTCATTTATATTTCTTATGGGGAAATTTTAGTGAAATTGACTTTGATGACTTGACTTGAGCTCACATGAGCCAGAAGCAGGTGTACAGTAACAATTTAAGCTCGTCACAGCGCTTAAAATTACAATCTTCTCTTTTCGCAAGGAATGTATCATTATTTGTTTAATCTGTCTTTGATTAAACTGTCATATGAGCAAGCAGAAGCAGGCTGCATAAAAAAGTGTATCACTTTCTCTCTAATTACTTTACGAGGGGCAGATGTAGAAAAAAAGAAGTTTGCCAAAGTCATTATTGCAGTGCAGTGCAGATTTCTTACAGGAAAAAAATTGCAAGAACTTGATTTGCTTCGCATATTATTTGCATTTTGCATTATGTCCACAAGTTGAAATGATATATGGATGTTGATGTAAAAGATAATTATTTTTTCATAGATCCTTTAAATAATTATCAACAAAGTTTTATGTTTTTATCGTTTAATGGCATGCGTCTTGCTGTGAGTGAGTGAATTAAGCTGTGCTTCATTTTAATGTTCTTTCTAGTACCTTACTGTGCAGCGCACTGCACCGCTTTTCTTCTTCATTTGAAAATGTGAAAAATTAGTAGCTAATTTTTTATTCTAGAAAATTCGAGTTTTAACCATTTCGTTTTATTTTCATATTGAATAAATAATGAGCGTCTGCATGAGCACCTGCATCATATCAAACAATCAAGCTTTTCAGATCTAGCACACTTTATTTTATCAATTCTAAGAAAGCAAAACAAAATACGCTTCAAGTTCACTCAGATTCTGCAATTAGACGCTCCCATTACTTCGCACCCCATTATTATTACATTCGTCAAAACATTTTTATGCCAGAAAATTTTGGTGCAGATGACAGATGAAACTAATTGGCAATAGCGCTGCTGCTGCTCCTGTCATGTCACACTCATCTCATCATCGCTTTACATGCCATGTCACTCACACTACATTTATTTTTGCTGTGGTATAATATCATAGCCAAAATTATGTAAAAAAGAAAAGCGTGAAAAAATTCCTTTAGGTGAGTAAGCTACCGAATGAAAGCGAAGCTAAGGCGAAATCAACTAGACGTATTATTACGCGTATTTAGTTTTACATTTATAATCAAATTACCTGAAAAAAAGATGATAATGCTTCTTTTCCTGCTATGCTGCTACTGTCGAAGACTATTGTAAATTGTAATAATGAGTCATTCATTTACAATTACAATCAACCGTTAAAGTTGAAATTGAGCCC
Source organism: Lepidocyrtus cf. sotoi NNG-2020 (assembly GCA_027744475.1). NCBI lineage: Eukaryota > Metazoa > Arthropoda > Collembola > Entomobryomorpha > Entomobryidae > Lepidocyrtus > Lepidocyrtus cf. sotoi NNG-2020. The sequence goes on from JAHZNJ010000546.1 coordinate 7,079, forward strand.
TTTCTCCACTAGAGCAAGCGTAGTTGCTGTAAAGATGAGATATCATAAAATCATGAAGGAAGGCAGATGATGAAACGTATTAAATTACACTAACTTATTTGTCATCATTGTTGCTGCTGCTGTTGCTGCTGCTGTCACTGTCACCCACCTAAAACCATGCACCACCTCATTACTCAACCAAAACGGTTCACTTTCTGTAAAAGTCAACAAATATATAACGAAACACTATCTCACTCACCATGGACAAACTAAACGAGCATGATATGAGTGCGAGTGGAGTCGCCAAATAAGGAATTGTTACTAGTAAAAATCGAGCTATCCCTTACAAGAACTTTTACAACTTTACTATTACTTTACTTGATAACCCGCACGAGATAAAAATTGGATAGGGAAGGGAGCAGGGTGATCCACGTGTATCAAGTATCAAATTACACCATGACACAGTCACAAACATCTGCATCAACATCAACACACTAATTACGACGGCTGCACCACCGCACTGAACGTTTGCACAGGCGATTCCCCAGTTTTTATGCAAAAATTGACTAGCGAACAACGAGAACAATCTATCAATCAGCGCACAACATAACACAGCAGCAGCGATTCTCCCTAACAAAAGGATTCAAGGCTATTTTTAGTAAACCATCATATTCCATGGATGATGGAATGAAATCACTACTAATGCAACAAAACACAAAAATATGACTTTAACTATGATGTAAAATGATTTAGTGAACAAGTCAGTAGTAAAGATAACAAAAAATTCCTAAAAAGCCTGAAGCTCCTCTTCTCGGCTCAGGGCAAAATCGCAACTCAAGAGTACAAAGCAAAGTCAACTATTAGAATTCTACTAAAATGTTGTAGCTGTTAGTGTTACTGCTACTGCTGCACTACAAAAGAGTTTTTTTTGAAGAAGATCAAAAGCACTTTTGCCAGTTTCATTCCAGTTCAGCACCATCGTCATATTAACATTTTTTCATCTTTTTTCAACCCTTTTCTTTCCATTCACTCAACTCTTCTCCGGCTACGGCTGGAATATTATGAATATTAACAAACAACAAAGCAAGTACGAAAAAAGATGAAAAGGATTCTTCTTCCCTTTTATTAATGATGATGATACGAGTGATGATGAACAAGTTAAAACAAAATGTATAATGAGGTGTGTGGTATAAGAGAAATAATATCTGCTCGTAAGTATCTGTACCTCTTTTTTAAGCATTTTCTTTATCATCTCTATTTTTCTGCTCAGAACAAGTTTACAGCAATACAATGGCGATGTATGGAATGGAATAAAACTAAAATGAGAATCAAGCAGCAGCAGCTTTTTAATACTGAAATTGCTGACAAGTTGACGTAAATACGTGAACGATTCGAAAGTGAATAGAAAAGGAGTCAGACTGCTGTTTCAACTGCTGTTCACCCTTTCCTCCTCCTATAAAGCAATATTAATAATGACCATGACACTGACATTCAATTAGGTATTTTAGTTTGGTTTAGGTATTAATGCTTTTAAGCCAGAACAGAGTTTTCATACGATTCTTTCTACTTTTCTGGCTGACCACACAGTAAAAAATGATCTAACTCAACGGAGCGAGCGATAATGCGATCTGGATGCAATGGAATTATGATTATGCACGTTGCCATTTTGTTAATAAATATATGCAATAATATTATATTACGGGGCAGCATACAAATAGACTAGATTTTTTCATAGAGAAAGACCCAGAAAAACTTCTCCTAGCTTTTATCTTTTTCGGATGCATGGCTGGCTGGTCGATCCAGCCAACCAACTATTCACTTCGACTGTGGTCGGTCGTGCTCATCCGTTTCGTTGTTGATTGATGATTATGAATGAGAGGGTTACTCCTATCTCACCCCTCTTTAGATAAATATTATGCTGTTTTTTGCTATTTAATGTTGCAAATTATGGCAGACTAAAGCTGAGAGCTGCTGAATTGAAAAGGGTTGCACAGACTATCAAGCTACCTGTCTCTCCACAACAGGTAGTAAGCGCTCTCATTATCATAATATCAGAGAAAGGAATCAGCATAAAGTAATTTGGATCTATAATGTTATGTAAGTTGAATTAGATAATCGTAATCGTAAGAAAAGAATATTAAGTATTCATCTTGTGTATTGGATTAGAGAGCTTTTATGTAATGGGGTACGTTTAGATTAGAAATAGAAAATCGGCTTCAATAGAGCCTTAAAATGATCTCATAAAATTCGATATATCAGGTTTCGGTTGAGAGAAATTGTAAAAAGGAAAAATGATAATAAGGCGTGCAATGCTATTTAATACATTATTACGATGCATTGTTTTGTGATGATAATGAATAGTTTACTAGTGCCAACATGTAATTCACTAACAAATCAATTAAAATTCTTTGTTTTTGTATAGAATCCAGAGGAATGTGGATTTTTCACTGGTACATACAATAGAAATGCCACTAATAGGTAATACTTTTAAACTCTTGCTAAGTACTTTCGGTCTTCGGATCTCTCAGCTTCTCACTCAGATTGTCTTCCATGATGCCTGTTTCGCCTTGTAGGTGTTCTTTGTTCTTACAGGCTGTATATATTTATGTAATATTTGCAAAAGGTAGTTGCAATAGTACAGTGATTTTGTCTACAGCCTAAGCAACTCTTTGGAAATGTATTTTTTCATTAAGAAAATGCTTATATGATTGTTTCATACTTGCTTTCGAGTTGACAATAATACTTTAAGGCGGTTTATTGCATTCTCCATAAATGAAATAAAATTCAGTAAAGAAGGTCTGTATTACTGTGAATAAAATCTGAAATCGGAATGCGATAGATTCCAGTAAAGCAGTTAGTTATTTCTGAGATGATGACGTAGCATTTCGATGGAACATATTATAACGCAGTAGTAATGTAGGCAATAGTAGGCATTATTTACTTGCGTTGCGCTGATGCGAGTTGTTTTCTAATTAGTGCATGTTGCATGAAATTATGACATGCGCAATAATATTACGTGATTGATGAGCAACTGGCACTGGAGCGTGTGTAAATCCAGAATTTTTTTACAACGAAATTGAGGAAATAAAGTAGGTCATAAAAGACAACAGGTAAAAATGCATTGTAATGAAATAATTATTATCTCTGTGCTTTATTATTGTATCATTTCTTTATATTTCTTTGAAGCGTAGGATCACGTAATCTAGCCTCTAAAATACGATTTTCCTTTTGCATTTGCGTTATATCTGCTCGTAACCTTTTTAGCTTATCATCTACACTTTTTCCCTTCTCCATTTCCAGTTTGTCTTCCAAGTCTCGTGCTTGCCGACGCAAGTTTCCAGCCTCTTCTAGATTGCCAATGATTTTAGAGAAATCGGAATGTATTGCGACGAGGAGCTTGTATGACTGAGCTACATTTTTATCCTTTTCAGCATCCTAATAAACAAAAATGATAGGTACCGATAAAGTTATGTAATTTTAGAATCTACCAAATCTTAATATAAGTTTAATGCAATTTTGTAACCTTAAATATTAGTTCATCCGCTACTGCAAACGTCCTGTCAAGACGTCCACTTAGTGTGTTGATTTCTTTCTGAATTTGCTTCGTGTCTTGAATAACCTTTTTGATCTCCTTCTTTTGCTTCTTAATGTTTCCAATTATTTCGATGATTCGTCTGGTATACGATGACCTGGAAATAACAGTTTAATTGTTTTATTTTTACTTGATAAACTTTTTTAATTATGTCAATCTCAAAATCAGTCTGGTTAAATAATTATAAATTGCCAACTTGACAATGACGAACCTATTCAAGTCTTTTGGCATCTTGTCATACTCAGCCAGTAGCTTTGTATACGTAGCTTGCTTTAATTTGGCTTCTTGTCCCATTTCCTTAAGTTGCGCTTTAAGAGAGCGAACTTCTTCTCGAGCTTTACCTGCGTCAGAATCTCCTGACATTGAAGCTGACTGTTTGTTTCGAATTTGATCAATAAGCGGTTTTCTGTGAGTTTCCCATTGGGCGGAAAGTTTCAGTAGTTTTTCTACTTGTGATTCCACGGCATTTTTAATCTTATCCAAACCATTCTCATCGCCACTTAATAACTGGTGAGTCTTCGTCTGTCGATCTAGCTGAGCTCTTTTATCTGGGATTGTCTCTTTAAGACGTGAAATTTCGTCTTTCATGGAAGCAATATTTATGGACATTTGATTTAGCTCCTTTTGTCGCATTTCTAACGTCTTTGATTTCTCTTTCGAGTCTTCCTGCAACGCGTTAAGCTTTTCTTTCAAGAGAGCCTCTTCGTCATCCTCCTCAGTAGGCTGAGGTTCTTTCACAATTGCAGGTTTCTGTGCAATTTTTGGCTTAAGCTTTGGCTTTTCTGCTATCACTGGTTTTTCTGGCAATATCGGCATGACTTCCTCAACGGCGGGTGCAGGTGTAGGTTCTGG
>JAHZNJ010000547.1:0-12862 GCA_027744475.1 Lepidocyrtus cf. sotoi NNG-2020
GAAGTAGTGCAGAATACAGACGGAAACACGTTTATCCTTTATTTTCTCCGTTTACATAATAACATTTTTTGGTGCTCCTGCTGCTGTACATAAATGTGTTTGAGGTAATAGTAATAGTAAGGAAAGATATTTCTCTTCGCTGCTGATGCTGGTTTGGTTTTATCTTGCAATTGCTCTTGTGCAGTTCTGTGGAAGAAAATATCCGAAAATGTGGATGGATGGATGAAGGCAAGAAAAAAAGATTTTTTACTTGCTTGGAGTCATCTGTCCGATTGAGATGTGGTGATCTGAACCGATGATGAAAGTGTGAATTTTGTGGTGGTGCTATTATATAACATTACGATTGTTTTCTACGAAGTTAAGTTTCCAAGTTTAAAGTTAAACGAGAATGGTGATTTCGAATTTATCTTTTATGTAAAATATTGACTCTTTAGAAATCAAGTGAAGAAACAGAAGAAATCAAAATTGCTTTAAAATTAAGTGCTAAAAAATTTGAACAAGTTTAACTTTAAAAAGTTTAAACAATAATTCAGGTAATTAAGAATTCAAGTTTGTCTTAGACCTATAGATAAACGAACTAAAAGTTTTTGGTAATTAATTGTGTGCGACGTTGAAAAAACAGCAATTCGTATTTACCAAACAACGCATTTGTTTACAGATTATCATGAGTAATGACTACCCCGTTTAATCAAACTTCTCCTTTCACTCGCCGTATTTTTTTGCTTTCGTAAAACCGAAATTCTAAAAACAACTCTGCACCTGTGAGTGAGCGCTGTAAAATTTATAAGTACATAAAACGGAAGGAAAGACTTTTCAAACGACGAAATTACAAAAAAAAAAGAATTGGACTGGACGGACAGACAGTGCAGTGCACTTGTGAAAGAAACTCAGTAAGAAAAAGAAACGCCCTGCAGATTTTTTTTTGGTGGTTTCTAAAAGCTCTTCTTGATTCTCCTCACAACACACACGTGCAGAGTCTTTATCATCATCATCGTTATCATCGCCACCACGCCACCATCAACATAATCATGATCAACCACTTTTTTTCCTTCTGGGTCAAGTGTTTTATCCGTGGCTCATCAACATCGTCATCATCTGCAGTGCTCGTCTCCTATTCGCAATCGCAAGCATGCGAAATCTGACAGAGCACCTTCTCCGACTTCTTCTGTCTTCCAATTTGCTTTGATGAGATAATAGCGATACGATCAAAAACGCTTGTTGGAAAAGAAGTGAAGAGAATACAATAAAATATTATACGAAGTTAGTTACGCAATAAAAAAAGTGAAAGCTTTGCGGTTCTTTTATCTAAATAAAAACGAAACGTAAGAGATAAGTTTGTTAGGGGAAGTTGGATGAGTCATAAAAGCGTTTCTTCACTCACCACACCACTCACTCAGTGCAATTATTATTGACAATATATTACGTAAGTTATGTAATTCAATCCACCTACGCATGTATTTTACGGCTCCACTTCAGCTTCGAATGGATGTAAATTTAACTCGCTTTAACGTAAAGAGATTATTATGAAAGCAGCAGTGCATTAATAGTTAATTGCTTTAAGTCGGCATTGTTGCATATTTCAAATTCTTCCGACGGATGTATAGGATCTAATTGTGCAACAGAAATAATGTATAGTAATTAAAAATTTGCGGCAACACAGTCACCATTTATAAAACATTAAGAATTTCTTCTTCTTCGGTCGTTCGTCTCTTCACATTTCTTTGCTTGTTTGAACTTTAAACATGTGAAATTAACTTAAAATCCAACTATATAAATATTCTAAAAGAATTTTTCATTATCCCAGTAAATAATTAAGTGTCCCATCGAACCAATTAACGAAATCGCTTCTACTCCTCCTCCTCAACTCAACAACACGATTTCGTGATAATATTCTACTACAAAGCCTCTTCACAGCCCTTGAATTGAATTGGATTAAATTAAAAAGCGAAATGTGAAAGGTTAAACAGGAGAAGAGGAAGAAGTTTACGCTCTTTACTTCATCATCATCATCAAATAAGGAACAGGAAGGAAAGTTCAAGCCTCACTTCCTCTGCACTTCAGTTCCAGCTTATTATTATGATTATTACTGCTACGAAGCACTAAGATGATCAACATCGACATCGGCATAAACATGAACATCTAAACACCCACATAATTTACATACTACATAAACCAATCTCAACCCAACAACAACAGCAGCAACAGCAACGACATTATTATTACATAAAGGAAGGCTTAAAGAGAAGAAGCAGAGAGAAAGAAGAGCTTGGAAATAAAAAGCGTAAAGAAAAAAGAAAAAAAAGCTCGCTCACAGATCACGATCATCTGCATCATCATCATCAGCCTCCTTATGTATACTTTAGCATGCATCTGTAGCGGAGATTGACAACTGCTGAGAGCCATCAAAGAATGTCCTTACTCAGTGTAACAGGTACGTACGTAAACGTAAACAGCATAACACACCCCCACAACGTAAATCCTTTTTACTTCCAATAATAAAAAGCAATGAAAAAAAAAACAAAACAAAAAAACGCTCGTTTCCATTTTCCTTCACTTCAATACTTCAATTCAAACATCACATGAAAAATACAAAATCCTTTTCCTTCTCCTACTCTACACACGTGGATTCCTAAATTTTGTTTTGTAAGCAAGGAAAGTAAACAAAAATAGAGAGACAGAGAGAGAAAATACAAAACAAAAGTATTATTGCAAAATAACAATTTATTTAATCTATAATGATTAAATTTAGGAATAAATAAAAGTATATTGTAATTTAGAAAGCTATTTAAAGTCTATTGTAGTTTAAAAGGCTGGACAAAAGAAAAAAAGTTTTTTTTACAGAAACAAACAATTTAGTTTATTTTATTTCATACTTTTACTTTACTTCCACTTTTCTTCTTTATAATAGACAAAAGAAGAAAGAATTTGCGGTAAGTAAGTAGTCGAGTAGCCCCATTTATTTCACAGTGTGTAGTGGTTAGCGCCATTGCACAGCACAAAGCCACAGCAGACAATTTAATTACGGTCTTATATTGAATTATCCCTGTGTAGTTGTAAAATAGCCGGTTTGTCAAGTGTCAAGTTATGCTCAAGCCAAGCAATAGTGGTTAGCGCCATTTCACAGCACAAAGCCACAGCAGACAATTTAATTACGGTCTTATATTGAATTATCCCTGTGTAGTTGTAAAATAGCCGGTTTGTCAAGTGTCAAGTTATGCTCAAGCCAAGCCAAGCTTGAGTGGACTCCTTTTGTGTTAGTAGAGAAAATTATTATTATGTTGTACGTACTGCTCCTTTTGAAAATAAGGAGAGGAAAACGAAGAAGAGGGAAAGTAAAGTAGCAACTTAAGTAGCTAAGTATATGTTAGTGGACTGGCACAGCAGAAAATTGTTTTTTTCTTTGTTTTGTTTCGTGGTTTTGCTAACTTTCATGAAGATTGAAGAACAAGAAGAAAAAGAAGATGATGATGATAAAGTAACTTGCTTGCTTGTGCTTGTCATGCTTGACTAAATTCATTATTTCCGTTTTGCTGTCAGAAAACGTTTTCTTCTAAACTGGAGAGAAAACTAAAAGGGTAGGACAAAGTGGATAAAAGCAAACTAATAATAATTAGACGAAAGAATAACACGGAAGAGTTATTGCGTTATTGCATTGTTTGCTCTAATTAATTGAGCAATAATTAGATTAAGTTAGAATAGTACATTTAATAAAAAGCTGCAATTATTTTATATTCTTGAGTGGATGCACTAACAATTAAATTTATCGACTACATAATTGCAAATTAAATCCTCTCATAAAAACTCACAGGACAAATAAATGTAGTCAGTAGTCGTGCTCAAATTAGTTTGTTGATATTATTGAATAGTAATTCGACGTCAAAAATTAATCCAAACAAATTTTGAAACATAGATTTTTGCTCTATATTTTAATAAACAAACACTTCAGTTTTCCTACCAAAAACCTTCCTTCAATTTCTATCAGAAATCTCACTTATTTTACAATCAATCATAATTTACGCGTACATACATTGTCAAGTTTCAAACAGAAGCGATATTTCCTCACTCCAAATACGTCATCGTGATAATTTTTTATCTCACCTTTTAACACCTTTACCTGGAACCACACAAAAAACAGAATGTAGAAGTGTAGCTATTCCGTTCTCCCATCCCCTCATAATATTTCTTATCTTATGATTGGAAGAAACATCGAATTGAGAGGTGTTGTTGTACTCGTAGCAAAAATACGTGCATTTTGATAAAAAAAAAAGTTTTATAACATAACTTGACTGTAAATTTTTTTCTTTTCTTTTTCTTACAGTGAAGAAAGCGCGTTTTGTGGGATCTCAAGGTAAGCAAGGACATTAACTGTTTGGACCTAACCGCAATAAATACAATAAATACATAATATAAATACATTCCTTCAATAGATTCAACATATTATTATTAATAATATTATTTTCCATCTATACATTTTTTAGTTATTAAAGTTTATTTTCTTCTATGAAAACCAAACCTGGAGACTTCACGTTAAAGCCAAAACCAAAAAGTAATAAAAACTAACAAAAGCCTCCCCACCATTTCACATTTCCCGTAATATCCTCTTCTCTCTGTATTCCCATTGAAGAGAACAGAGAAAAGCGTGCCAAAAATCTATAAAAATATTTTTCTGTTATTTCCCTTCTTTCTCTTCAGAAAATGATACTTTCTCTTCGCAAAAAAGAAAGTATTTCAAAAATAGAAAATAATAGAAGGAAAGTAATACCTTCTTCTATTGTTCGGTATTTTTTTTATGATAGAATCAAAATCTCCGAATTCTTTTGCCTTGCTTTCATTTTTATGAAAGATTCAAACCAAAATCGAATTTCAGAAAAACAAAATTGAGACATATCCTTAACCTAACTTACCTACTGCCTACCCTTACCTATTATTACTTTTCTTCCTTCATTTTTTCTTCCTGTAACAGATTTTTTGTTCCAAATTCCTTTCTCCTTTCCTTTTCCTTTCTCCAAATAATAATTATTATTAATAAAGGAGAGGAAATCAAATCCTTTTCTCTTTCTCAGGGAGACTTATTACATTTCATGACAATTTTTATCTGATTATTGCTGCAATGCAACAAACAAATAATGCAGACGTATACGGTTTTTTCTGAGAACAATTTTATTTTTTTTTTTGACATTTTCTCCTTTCTCCTTCAACTTTCATTTCGGAGTAAAAACTAACAACGAAAAAAATATTAAGCTAAATCCTATTAGGATTTGCCCATTCACGATTTTTTCTCTTTCTTCGATTCGATTCTTTACTGCGTAAAAAACCCTTCCTCTCCCTAATTGGGATTTATGCTTGGCTGTCTGTCTCCAATAATCTTGTCCAGTATTTACTGTCCACCACTCCGCATTCATGACAATTTTTATCTGATTATTGCTGCAATGCAACAAACAAATAATGCAGACGTATACGGTTTTTTCTGAGAACAATTTTATTTTTTTGACATTTTCTCATTTCTCCTTCAACTTTCATTTCGGAGTAAAAACTAACAACGAAAAAAAATATTAAGCTAAATCCTATTAGGATTTGCCCATTCACGATTTTTTCCTTTTCTTCGATTCGATTCTTTACTGCGTAAAAAACCCTTCCTCTCCCTAATTGGGATTTATGCTTGGCTGTCTGTCTCCAATAATCTTGTCCAGTATTTACTGTCCACTCCGCTCATCAATAATAAATATTTTTACGAGTGGCCGAGCAATATTTTTTGTTTTACTTTACGGTTTTTGATATTATCTTTCTCATTCTCATTTCATCATTTACTCACATCAGCCACTCACGCATTCACTCATAATATATATAATACTAAACTCTTCATGTCAGCTAAAAACAAACAAACTCATGTGAGGTTTCATTTTCTTTCTTTTTTACGCTCGATGATGATAATGTGTGCCGTGTTCCATTCTTCTTCTGCTTGCTGTTACCTTTTATTGCGGTGCGGTGGTGTGTCAACAACAACTACTCACAACGAATCAACAACAAACGAAACGGATTACGTATAACATATTTGTGATGAAATGAAAACGAAATGACCCTTTACCTATGTAAACAAATGAACAAATAAAATAAAATAAAACAAAAAAAAACTGATTAAATGAAATGACACTGGCGACGGCAATGGCGGTGACAACTTGAACATAAATTTCACCAACAAATTCCTTTCTCTCTCGACATTGTCATCATCATCATCGTCATCGAACCAAAAATTCTAATTTCTGCTTGACTTTGCAAAACAACTAAAAATAAATACTTATTGTAAGTGAAAATTAAATTCTTTCATTTCTCTTCGTATTTGGCTTTGTTTTATTTAGAGATTTACTTTTACTTAAGTAAAAGTTAAATGCGACGCAATTTTACGTTAGTAATGTGCATTGCATGTGATATGTTAATTACTCTTGACATACTTATTAAGTTCCAGTTCCACTCACTCAATCTCACACAGAATAATAATCATATCATAAAATTAAAAAATTCACTCTAAAAATAGAGTTCCCAGTCAAGTCCAGTCCAGTACAGACGCGACCTTACAAAGCATTTTTAAAAAAACAAAAGCTCAAATACGTACTTATTACTTAATTGTTTACGGTCTGTTTACAGCTTACGCTTTATAACAAATGAAAATGAAAAATGCTTTTTAAAGTAGGTACTCGACACTGTCAAAACATTAATGAAATGAAATGTAAAAATAAAATGAATTAGTTGAAATTTAACTGAAAGAAAAGTGCACTCGTAAATTATACAGGACGAAGTAAAACGGAAGCGAAAGAGTGATATGTGCTTATATTTAGAGCTTATAAAGAAACAAGTGCAACAACTCATCTACATTTACTTGGTACGAATAAAACAAAAATTTATATTAACAGCGTGGAAATACGGGCGTATGTACTTATTATTTTCCATTACAAAATGGCCCTGTATTTCGTTGTTCTGCTGACGTTTGTTGAAAAATCGGAACTGGTTCTTCTGACCTTGAAAATTAATCTAACAAAAGTAATTTATCAAACATTTTCCACACTGATTGCTAAGAGAGAATGAAAGGAAGGAGGAGAGCAGACCAGAGTTGAGCATGGCATATGTACACTTTGTACACTCGGTTGACTTTTCGGTTAGTGAATTTATAGTAATATCTACGGTTGAGTTGTTCTGTGTTCTGTTATTCTGTTCCCTTTTGCTCTTGCACTATCAACTATGGACTACTAAAATAGTTAGGCAGTTTCTTTCCTTTTGAGTTTTCAAAGTCATATTTTATACCAGGAAGAATAATATTTTGAAGGTTTGAAGGCGGAAGCAAGTCAAAACCAAAAATGCATCTAAATTCAGCAGCAACAGCAACAGCAGAAGAAGAAAAGAAATTTATGGGCAGAGCAGAACTGAGCAGAGATGTACGCTCCACTTTTGATTCTTTTGTTTCTTCTTCTTCTTTGGCTAATAATTGGCCGCTCGCTTGTGTTTTAGTATTTTTCTATTTATTGTATTTATTGGCAATAGGATTGGATCGGAATCGGAATTGGAAGAAACAAAAGAAAAAAAAGGAAGGAAAAGAAAAGAAGAAAAAAATGTTCCGTATTAATTTCCCTTCCTTTCCATTCTCATTTTCCGACGAATTCTTTCTTTCTTTCGAATTCAATTCAATGAATGAATGAATAAATGGTAACCTCCACAAAACCAAGCCAATTAATGCTTCTCCCGCTCTCTCTCTCTTTCTCTTTGGTGCAATATATTATCCTGTCTTTCGATATTAGCATAGCATCATTTAATTCGACAATTCCGCTGCTGCTGCTTCCTTCACAATCACAATCAGAACTGATTTTACTTCACCGTTGTGGTTGAATTCGTAGTGTGTTCATGGCTTGGTGACTTGGTTTCTTCCATTTTGGCTATTATCCAATAACCCACATAAATTTTTTTCTGTATGCAGAAGTAGCAGAAGTGAAAAAAGCGAAAGCGAGAGAGAAAAAAGAGACGAGTCCCTATCCATATATGTAATAGAATATTATTATTAACAATATATTTGGTTTAATCAGCAGCAGCGCAGCGGTAACTACCTAAACATAAATACACTATACACATTAATATCAATTCACACTGTTCTGGCCAAAGCAAAGCATTTTTCCTACCCGTTTCTAATTGCAAGTATATTTTTTGGCTTTTCCGATTAGACGTAATGTGAGTAAACCCAAACCATTCTCATTAGATTTCGGTTTCCCACTATTAAAAAATTTCCGAGGAAAGTAAGGAGGAGGAAAATGTTTCAGAAACGGCGATGTTTGATTTTTTATTATCTTCATCATCATCAAAATAGTTTTAATCTAGTACATTTTTAAATAATCGAAACACTAAAATGTATTTTAATGCAATGGAATGAATAAAATTGTAGAAAATATAGTAAGTTATTTTAACGTTGATATAAAAAATATTTGTATTATATTGTCCGCAGCACAGTAGATCAGTCGTGATGTGATACACAATTTTTCTTCTATGAATAACACAAATATCGTGGAACTAAATGAAAACTTGCCTTGGATATACCTAAATGCAAGAACCTTTTATCCTTCAGGGTATAATCATATTACGGCTACTTCGGGTAATGATCTCTCCAATCAATTTTAATTTAACTGGGTTGGCTGGTGAAACTGCTGCTGCTGATGATGTGCGTCTCTAGTGCAACTTTTGCTTTCTCTCTCTTGTTGTTTCCTACTTTTTCTCCAACTAAACTTTTGTAATCCTATCATCATCTAGATTCTAGATCATTACCCTTTGCTCCCTAAATCGCAAAGCAGGGACAAAATTACATTATTCCAAGGAAATATTTTTGTATGCGGACGACATACATAATTTATATTAATAAGCATTATTATTATGCTCATACGTATGTAAGTACATTATCATAAATGATGATATTGAGCTTATAAAAGTAACTTTTTCTTTACTTTTACATTTGCTTTTACTTTTCAAAATTTACTTCTAAAAAACTTTTTCTGTGACAGTGAAAGATTGAGAGAGATGAAAAGGAAAATTGAGTTTTATTATTTTATGTGAAAAACCAAAAAAGAAAAAAAGAAACTGCGAGAAAAATGAAATAGATTTTCAAATTTGCACATACGCTGCTGCAACGGGAGCGGGAAGTATAAAAAACGTTCTGGTTTCCTTTCGTGATGCTGTTGGTGGTGTCTCTTTAAATATGGATGAACACGTTTTACAATTAGAATAAAACAATTTTAGCCCGTGTTAGGTATGTACCTTCTCAGAGGTTTTTTTACCTCAAATTCACATCACAACCGAAAAGAGAAATAACTTACGAGGAAACTTACGTTGAGCAAATTCGCAATAAAAACCAACAAAGCATTTTGGTTTATCTCTCTCTCTCTCTCTCTTGCTATTCTAGCAAATAATTTACAAGTAAAGAGGGAGAGAGAAAAAGGCAAAAAAGGATTCTTGCTTTTCTCTCTCTCTCTCTCTCTCTTCTGCCTTGCTCAGGAATTTTTCCTTTTTTTAACTGCTGCTGCAGTGGAAAATTTTTTCAAACTTTGCTATAACTCCTCACCAGGAGGGAATGCTGAATAAAAGAGCAAGAGCAGAAAAGAAATTCTCCTTCTCCAGCAGAAGGAAGATCTCCATTATTTCCAAAATACAATGAGGAAAGAAGAATAAAAAAGGAAAGTTTTTTTCACAAGGGATGGAAATGTGGAAGTGGAAAGCGAATAGTAGCAAAGCAATAGAGGAGTAGATCGATTAACCATTTTAAATATGGGTTGAATGGAATTGTTGGAAATGGAATGGAATATTATGTTCTATAAAATTAGGGTGGAGGAATTTAGGAAAGAAAATATTATTGTTCTATAGATGCATGCATGCATGCATGCAAGGAAGAATGGATAGATGGATTGGATGGTTTGGTTTGGGGCATACTATTAGGCATATTCTGCATAAATATAAAAAAGGATGAAGATGAAGTTGAGCGTTATTCGCGCTACTGCTGCTCTGTATGAGGAGTAAGCTGGGATAAATTCATACAGTTTTCATAATGATGATCATGATGTGAAAAGAAATAAAAAACGACGGAATGGGAAAGAGAAGAGAAAGAGTGAAGAACGGGAAACTGCTTTGCCTTTTTTAAGTTTGGTGTTTGGTTGCTTCGCTGGCGTGTCTGTGTGGAAGCTCATCGTCATCATCATAGCAGAAGTAGTAGCAGCGGCAGTCTCATGTGACCTGCAGCGATACAGATTAGAAAAATAAATTGTCAACTGTCTCATTCTCTACATCCGGGCTTTTTCCACTACCACCACCACCGCACTACCACTACTGCTACGCCCAGTTCTGGATTCTGAGAGCTGAGCAGAACTTGAGTCGAGCAGAGAATTTTTATTATGTTCCAGAGAGTCTAAATCTTCCAGAAATTGTTTCGCTTTCATTTAATAATATGATCGTGTTAGTGTTGTTGGTAGTGATGATGATGATGATCACGATGCGTTAGGTTTTTGCAATATTGCAAATATCATATAAAATAAAATAAATTTGTACATAAAGTAAAGTAAGCAGCTGTTTACATGTTTAGTAGACTTCACGGAAAAAGATGTGCATCCTTAAAAAATACTATTTGAAGGATAAAGTGCATCAAACTTCACGATAGATTTGAGTTTGCCTATTTATGCGACGAAAAAATGTTTGTAAAATACATATTTGTATTGAATAGGATGTAGGTATCTGATCATTCTTTGAATTTGACAACTAAAATGATCCGTTTATACGAAGTTTGTATCCCGATGCTTGAGCATACATTCCAGACAGTCAATGAGTCGACCTGCGTCCTTCCTGTATGGTATGCATTCATAGATTCTTAGCTAATTGCAGTCTAACACGCAATTTCCCTGTATGGACCTGAATGAATGTACGAATCCTTCTAGAAGGCGATAAATATTTTCGTTTAAACTTCAGCCAGATATTTTCATCCTTCAAAATATGATCTCATGTTGATCATCATCTTCATTTCTAGCCCACAATGCTTAACTTCTACTTCTTCAAAAGATTGGATTGGATTAATAATATCTGAAAAGGGACGAATAATATGTAAGAGGGAAAAAAGGAAAGCTCATTACGAATGAAAAAAAATATTAGAAGAAAACTGATTTCCAGCTCCTTCCACTTCCATTTCTTCATTCATCCATTTTGCTGCATTTTACCCAGACCCAGTAAACCATTCAATTTTCTCCTGTTTTAGGCAGACAGCTCAGCAAACCAGACAATGATATTTTTTATTCATTCAATCTTTCCTTCTTTCTTTCTTCATATTCCTCTTCTCCAAAATGAAATTATCGTTGAAAATGATGAGATTTTTTTATTCTTTCTTCTATTCTTCGTTTCCTCGAAAGAAAGAAAGATTCAGATAGTATCGCAAAATTTCTTGGCGTGGATGGTGTCTCATAATATGAAATATGGTTTTAATCGCATATCATTCATTCTTCTTTCTTGAGATGAGAAGAGGCGGGAGGCTATTCAGCAGTACTTTTTAAGTGTAGAAGATTATTTTTTCTCCTTATGAAAGACTTTTGCTCTGTGAATGTGAAGAGATTGGGGGAATCTAATGTAAAAAAATGTGGGTCGGGTTCTTTTTCACTTTCTGCTATCTGAACTGCTGAAGAAGGCTCATTCTATGACAGCAGAGCATTTCTAATTTATTTCCAGGCTAAGACTCAGCAATGTTCTTTGTGGTGGTAATAATAAAATGGGTTCATATTTCTTCACTCGCAGAAGCTCCTTTACTTCCTTCATTGCCCAATTTTCTAGCTAATTTTAAGTTTAAGCTCCATAACTACTCCATCGACTCCTCCACCGCCGTTGAAAAACTACTCATGCATGGAATCATGAACTTTCTTTCACAGAAAAGAACGAGTGGGAGAGAAAGAAGAAAAATATGCGGTTTCAATTCATTGGAGGTTTTAAAGCGAAAAAAAGTTTTTTTCCTTTAGAGGAGGAGAAACACGAAAATGCATTTAGCTTGGCTATAAACCATTCATACTTTCTTCTTTTTTCTACTTCTTCTTACAGATTTTTTATAGTTAGTCTAGACCTTAGTCAGCTTTCGGGTAAGTGAGGAGTTTGACTTTATTCTTTAAAAAAAGTAAGAAGTGTCCTTTTTCAAGCAGTTCATTGGATCGTATGTAGGTACCATGTATGTACAGAAAAAAGATAAATTACGCTTTGATGGCAAAAGTTTCTTTTGTAAGGTTGTCCATTACCCTTATGCAATTTGTCAAAACTCGAAAACTCTCATTTTATTAGGTAAAGTGGTGTTGTTTACGTAAAATTGAGAAAGAATTTGAGGATTTAGTAGCTGCGATGAAGTGGCTATTTATTTTGTACTAAAATATTGAATAACGAGCTTTATGGCATATTTTTTTAATAATGTGACCTTAGCTTAGTTAAAAATTAGTGTTTCTTTTGCATAAAGGAGCTAAGGCGCAGCGCTGAAGTAGAAGTAGTTTTGTATTTTACCATTGCCTCCTCGTTTGCAAGAATTACTCTCTTAAACATGCATATTATGCATAAAATCCGGTAATTGTAGAGGGAATAGAAAATTTGCAACTCAAATCAGTACTGCATAACATAACGACGCGACGGTACAATATTTGAGTGAATTTGGAGCGTTTTAACGAAGTAGATAAGTAGTAGTCTGGACAGAGCATTTGATACGTTACACTAAAGTATAAGAACTCCGTATAACGTGTGCAGGCTCCATATTGGCGAAAAAAATGTTTTTCACATTACTGCCGCAGCCGTGTTGTATTTACCAATGCATGTAAGATGGTGTAGCGATAAA
>JAHZNJ010000548.1:0-12490 GCA_027744475.1 Lepidocyrtus cf. sotoi NNG-2020
ATAACTTTCTGTTTAAAAAACTTAAAGAAACGCGGAGTAACCTGTGATTGCGGAAGTAGTGAAAGCCCAATCCGCACCACACCAATCTTGGTTTTGCACAGGATGTATCATATTTGGCCATTTCGTTCTTGCATCGAATGTTGTTGGAATCGAAGATTCATCATAAACATATTTTATCGGTCCCATATTTCTAACCTGTAAAAACAGAAATTGACATAAAAACTGCAAAAAAAACCTCCATGTTCAATCCCTTTATCATTGTTAGTATTAACGCTAGAAAAGATCGTGGTTTGCGATCCCATTATAACGTTTTTGTTACACTTTCGGAAGTGTTGTACCTACACTACCGTGTTTTTATTTACATTTCATTTAGATTAATGTGTTGACTTACCCCACGTTCTGGCTCTAATGTTCCAAGCTTGTATAATAACGCGTCGGACAACTTTCTTCCCCAGAACTCCGAGTAATTTCCGGCTGACCAGCTATAATCACCTTCGTTCAATGTTTGAATCAGACTAGCTTCGATCATGCAGTCATCCCGCTCACAAAGTAACTCGAATTGGCTGGGATCTGCTGGCGACCGATCGCATTTGCTATAAATGGGTACATACAAACAAACCGATAATGCTTTTAATTTTTTCCGCGATGCCATCAAACTGACCATTTTACCGATTTTGGTAGAAGAGCACGTACCATTGATTGCAGTTAATTTTTACGGTAGATCCGAAAGGATAAAATTGACCATTGAAAAAGCAACCTGTCAAACACACAAGTAATGACACAGTTTAGTTATTATGACACATTTTCAAGTAAAAGACTGTGTGGTGAACCACTGATATGTAATTGATGGTATTAAAGAATAAAGACAGGAAGTAGGATAAGGTACGATGTGGGGCATTGGGGACTAATAATGGTTGGTTGCTGTAAAAATGACGCCACGATATACCCTCACTAAATCGGTTGTAATGTTGCATTCTTCACTTGATAATTTCATGGTTGAGTTGATTTTCTTTCGAGAAAAATTGCCGTTACCGAATTCCGCGAGTAAGAAAAAATCTTTTGTAAATCATTGTTGTTAGATACATATCAGAAATCAAAGCATCAATATCAACTCACATTTTTGCTGCATATAATCATGTATACGTGTATTTAAGCAGTTAACAAAGATAACGCGTTAATAAATTGAATTTTGTGTAAATCGTTAATTTACATTTAAGTTTGGGCATTCAGCAAAGTAGAAGTGGTAGTTAAATCGAGCATTTTTGTAACAAACTTGTACAATTCACTTTACTACAATGGATTCAAGGGAATGTCATTACCGTTACAACATTAGCAGCAGCCTTGGTGCTAGCAAAAGTCGTCAATTAATGTCCGACGAAAATAAATTTCCATCTAAGGGAAAATTATTCAAGAAGAGCTCAAAAGTGCTTAAAAATGACTACCTTATCAAAACTGGATTCGGAATTTTATTATTCGTTACATTTTTATTCTCTTATATTCGTTATATTTTCCTACTTGATGTGAAATGTGCGTCTCATCCTTCTCGTGAAAATGGAGTACATACCATTCCCACGAATAATGTTAATTCTGATCCAGTTTTACCTGAAAATGTGACAGTGATAAATAAGTGGGACTGTTCAAAGTGCTTAAATAATCCAAATCCAGCAAATCGAGAAGAAAAGACTACTCCATCATCTGTGAAAAAAGTGGAAAGTACTACAAAAAAGTTGCGTAGTAGTATTAGTAGCTCCATAAAAAGTCAATTAGCAAATTCCGAATTAATTTGGAAACGCTCTGTCCAACAACGTCGGGAATGGATCTCAACCACCATCGGAAAGAATAATCTCTCCGCTGTAAATCCTTGGGATGGAGAAAACTACGTCTTTTTCTGGAACTACTTCCCTCCATCTTTTAACTGTCCCCATTCCGTAGAACGCATAGGATTCATTGGCGACGGAGGTAAATGGATATGTGGGATGGAGAAGTATGAGAAAACAAGTTCAACAGAGAATGCGTAGCAAAAGTGGCGGTGGTAAACCATGCATAATTTACTCATTTGGAGTTGCAAATGAGTCCTCGTTCGAAGGAGAAATGTTAAATAGGACGGATTGTTTAGTTTATGCTTACGACTACTCTGTCAAAAGCATTGGAACCCCTGTGGAGTCAACAAATCCACGTGTAACCTTTAAAGCTTTAGGAATCGGTAACAAAAATTTAGGCAAGTTTCGTACACTGAAATATCTCATGGAGCAGAATGGACATGGGTGGATTGACATATTGAAAATGGATATTGAAGGTGGCGAATACGCAGCCTTGGATAAAGTCATGGACGATTTTCCATCTCCTGAAAAACATTTACCTTTCGGTCAGCTTTTGTTGGAAGTACACGTGGAAGGGAAAATATTTCCGAAGTTTTTGAAATGGTGGGAGAGATTGGAAGAGAGAGGTCTTAGGGCTTTTCAGTCTGAAGTTAATCATGTCGCTTGTGCTATTGGAGGAGCGAAACCGAACTTTGTGGAATATTCATTCATAAATATCAGAGGAAAACATAAACTTGTAACTTGACACGATATTTTGTTATCTTAAATGTTGGAAGTTCGATAATAGTAATAAATATTATTTTTACTTAATCAGTTATTAGATTAAATTACGTACAACTTGTTAATAATATGTATAATAAAGCAAACAATGCAAATGCTCGTTTGTTCATATCCAGTAGTTAATTACATTTAAATTCTGTTCTTCATAGCGTCTCAGTCTCAACCCTCCTGTGTATTTTCAATCAACATTTATTTGCAAACAAAGAGAAAAACTTACTATAACGATTCCCTTGAAACGCAGTTTGTAGATAAGAAAACAACATAATATTAAGCTTTCACTGCATTATACTTGCCCAGGGAATTCTATATGCTATCCTGTTTCTGCGCCTTTTAAAAACGCGTGTCTGCTATTGCATGTTGCATCTATCCAAATACATGACATCGCATCCCTGCTGTCAGATTCATTTAATTATACACTTTTCATTTCAAAGCGTTCGTTTTGTTTAACTAGCTACTGGCAATAAAGGATAAATCCTGTTCATCGCGTCTGTAGATTTTATATAGGTATCTAGATAGATGCAGAAGCAAACGTTTGTACGTGAATCATAGAACGAGCACGATTATATAAGTTAAATATGGGTAATTAGTGGACAGCGTAAAATATATTTATTGTGAAAGTATGTAATAATGAGACTCATGGGATCGTCTTTCTTATTAATGGCTCTATCAAAGTTTCTACAAGGTCGTCACTCGTCAGTTAGTACCGGGTTGGATGTTTGATGCCGATCAACCGATTGAAAACTAGCCATGGAAAATGCTGACGGTTAAATAACTTAATAATTTCACATTATATGGCTATTATATTATATGATTATTATATTATCTGATGATTCTTATATAATAATAGTTTATACCTAATTTATGTGCCTATATACAATACCTAATAGAATAGCGCGCACATGAGGTTACTTTGCTTTAAATACCTACATGACGGTAGGGTGGCTACCTGTGTCAAATGTCAAATTATGTACCTACTTAATTAAAAATTAACCAACTTCTCTTGTTTCTGTAACCCTCTTATGAAATGCAAATTCTTTTGTGTAACAGGCAGCAAATTATTCATGCGAGTAATTAATTCAACGTCTCCTAGTAAGTTGCGCATTAATTCTTGATATACCCGCTTGACAAGTAGATATGCCCAAGACTCAACCAAGTTTTGTTGACACTCCGAACAGTTTGCCACGTGTAAGAACAATGAAATTCTAAATTATTGATTAAAAAACTAATAACTAAATCCCATTTTGATTAACTTAAGCATAGTATGTATTATCAATTGACCCCCACCACCATATTATAGTTTAAATAATAACAAGCAATGTGCAAATAAATTGCATCTTTGAAGTTGTATGATCAGGGATAAATTCAATTTGCTGAAACAACTTTAATTTTTTGCATGAACATCCTTCCTCCAGTTAAACGGCCACACACACCTTTTTACTCTTAATAATTCATGCAAATTACTTCACAACATGATGCCCCTTTATTTCTCCACTTTGTAGGTATAAGATACAACTAAGTAACAGTAGAATGGCTGGCTGAGAGTCTCATCAAAGAAAAAAAGCAAAAAGCTACCGCATTCGCATTGCATAGAAGTGTAAGCGAATCAAGTATAGTGCGACGCGAGGCATGAAGTCTGCACAAGTCTTTGCATTGTATTTACACCTTCATCACATAAAACCCATTAAATGCTTCATTAAAATTCCGATTTTATTCCATTTAATTTAGTTGTTAGCGGGATGGAGGAGAACAAACTTAACTTAAATACTTCTAATGACTACAATTTGTTATTTCAAGATGAGTACTGACGTTAATGCCTCTTTGTCTGCTGCGCTAAACTATATAAGAAATTAGAAAACTTGAAGGTATGCGTAAGGCTATACGGTTCTTTAATAAATGACTTTTTGTAAGTATTTCGATTAGCAGTTAAACATTAGAAACATCACCATTAACAAAATTAATGACGTGCGTTCTATTACAATCTGCTGACAAGTTTCATTAAGCCCAGTGTTGTACGAGCATTAGATCGAACTATACAAATCTTAATCACTGTTTCTTTAAACTCATTACAACTTGCATAATTTAGCAATAATAAAAAAGATTGAAAACGACTAAAAGATACTGCTAAGTAAGTACTTTTGTGTAGAATGGCAATTAATGACTGTGTAATGGCATGAATTAATTAAAAGTCAACCAAGAGGAAGAACAGGAAAAAAAGAGTATCATATCATCAACATCATCAAAAACTCTTGAACATGGTCTCTAGCACTTGAGAGCAAAACAAAAGCAAAAAAGAGACGAGCATGAAACTACGAAGCGCAGGGGAAGAAGAGACGACCTTTTTAATGCTAACAAAACATATCTAATTTTTAAGGTGTAAATTGAAAGTAATTTTGTTCCTTGAGGAGCTACTACATATGTCGATGTAAGTAGGTACTTAACTCTCCAGCAGCTGGTTTTCGCACGATGAGAAATATACACGTCACAATTTAAACGAAAACTGCCAACGGACAATATGCAAAAATTTGCGATTGATCTGTCAAAAATCTAGAGTCCGGGTAAAAGGCGGCAGAGGCGTTCATTAATTCGCATATTTCGAACATAAAAAACACATGGAAGTATCACACCAGAGTATTTACGAATATTGGGCAAATATTGAAATAAACATCTTCATTTTATGCTAATAAAATTTAGGGTTGGGTAATTGGGTTTCTAGGTAAGAAGTAAAGTAAGCCACCGAAAATTCGTAGGTAGAAAATTAGGTAATTAAGTTAATTTTATGATTTTTCTTTACTTACGCCCATTTTTATTGACTTCCTCGGGTGGACGCTTAGCCTCAATCCCCAAGCAATTGGTCCAATAATCTGGACAGCAATCGGCGTTCTCCGTACGGTTGCAAAAATGGTCGCAGTAGCAAAGCGTTCCTAAGATTGGGGTGGAACAATCATCCTCTCGTCCCGGACAACATCCACCTATCCTTCTACTGCAATAATCTCCCTACAAAACAATTTAAATTACCTACAATTTGCATGACCTAAAACTAAAACCACGAAGAAATTTTAATTATACGCAGATTTAAAATTGCTTTTCTCACCTGTATATCCGCAAATCTCCCAAACTGGGCATAAGCGCTGCTAATGAAAACCATAAGGATTATGCTGAACACAAAGTAAATTCCTCCGTGCATTTCGACGAGGTGAAATCTCTGTCTACTCATTCCTTCTCCAGTCCTCCAATCCGCTTTTAATCGCTTGCTTCTCAAAGAAAACTGAATTTGACGGTTTCCTCCTAATAAATTTGACTCACATTCAGAAGGAGCATCAGTCCTTTCACTCCCCTTCCCCTTACCACAATTTTCGCAGGCGCTACACATGATTATTAAACGAAGAACACCAACTTTTTTACTTCCTTCCTAACTAATACAAAATGACAGCAGCAGAAAAAATGACAAACCCAACAACACTGCGCTGAAATAAGAAACTGCGAACGTTTCTCTCGTTTTTGTCACCAAAACGAAGGGAAGTAAAAAGTGTCTACAAAGTACCAGCTTGAAATATTTACAATACGCAGCAGAAGTTTCGATAAAACATGAATGAGACGATAATATGACGACCACTTTACACTTGCCAATAAATATTTTATCACGTTTTTCTCTCAGCTTCCTATAAAATCTTAGCTTGTTTCACTGACATTGGCATCCGTATTTCATCCTGGCTAGCAGCGAAAAAGAACAGCACTACTGAACTGTCAGGTTTTTACTTTTTGCCGACAAAATGCAAACAATGTAGTCAGGCTCCTTTTCTTTTCCCTGTCACCAGCATAGCACTCACTCACTGCTTTTCAAAGAGAAATGTGAAACTTGCTGCATGCATAGAAAATGAGTCTCATCAAGTAACATTTTTTTCATAAACACTTAATAACAGCACAGCAGCAACAACATTAGCATATTATTTCCTACGTATTGCACTATGCGTATTGCATAATACGCAGAAATATGCGTAAAATTCAATTCTAAACAGTAGTTAAAATTTCAGGTTAGTTTGAGATTTTTACGTTTCTTTAGAAGGTCATCACTTTACATTAAAATTTGCAAAAAAGGTTTTTACTTCATCCGTATAAGATTTAAAGAGAAGAAAGGATTGTGTCGTGTCCAGCAGAAGAACGCAAATAATTTTCATTTGTGTAGACAGTCATGAGCTTTTGCAATAAGGTTTATTGAGCAGATTTTATGTAATGTTGAGAATGAGATGCAGTCGGTTGTTGCAAGCGATTACGATCAGCAGGATTCAGGATGACGATGATTATTATGAGGATGTTTTAACAAATGGCATAGAGTTTAAAGGTAAAAGAAGACGCTGCCTTGCTCGCCTCACCATCAGGTTATCTGCAAGGCCAAAGCAAAAGAATAAATTTAGAGAATTGGAGGCTTGTCTCACGACGACGTGAGACGTTACGTACGTCGTTGCAACAGAAACTCTTACTCTTCTAAACTTAGATATTTATAACATTTCATTGATGATAACCATTTCATAATATGAAGTTGTTGATATGAGACAAGGATTTGTAGTAAAATTAAAGATGCAGGTTTTAGCGTAACGAAACGATTCAATGAGATAATACTGCAAGGCGCAAGAGTGACAGTGTTGTAAGTTGTAGGTGCTAAAGATCTTTAAAGGTTTTGTGTTGTTGTACTGCACCTGCATGCATAATAATAAATTTTATATAATTTAAACATATTACATTTGTTGTTTTGTTAATATGCGCTTAATTTAAAAAATATTTGATTTGTATTCATAGTTTTATTTGCAAATAGGACGGGAATGAGCTCATTTTCACTGAATTTATTTTCTATTGTCTCAACATTGTTTTAACACGCTGCGTGTGTGCAAATCTAAAAAAGCCCTTGAATTTCGTCTGTGCAAAATTTTTCCATTTATGTAATACATTTAATTTAATATTTGTCAAAAGAAAACATATTTTATCTTTTGTTTTTATTCCTATACTGACTTAATATCGTAAATAGGCTCGGTCATCGGCTGACATATTGCCAAAAGGAGCATCTTTTTTAAAAAATTCTATCTATATTCTATCTACTCATCCTGTCACGCTCACGCCACGTAGTTGCATTTTCCATATGGAAAGGGATGTGAGACTAAACTAAACTACACTAAAGAGAGAGAATACAACTTACCAAAAAAATTTTGAAAGGTGTAACGTGAAACTAGAGAACCTCTTAGAGATGGAGAGCTGTAAAAAATTCATGGGCATCGCTTCTCATCTCATCCCAGAAAAATTTTCTACAAATGAGATGACAAAAGACAGGACAGGAGTCCCCTCTGCCTTGTTGTGGAACTCGTTTGTCAGTTGTCACAGTGTAGTTTTGTCTCGTTGTCACACCTTCGCTTCTTCTTTTTCTCCTTGCTGCAGCAACAAACGCTCCGTTGATGATCAGCAGCAGCGTTCGTACTTACTTACAACTGTTTATACAAGTTGACACACTCATTAATTGGGATGGAGAACAGGGATGATTTAATGTGGCAGACGATTTACAACAAATGACGATGACGACTACGAGGATGATGATGGGACAGACCACAGGGCTGGCTTTCTTGATGTTATTTTGTATTCCTCATGGATCTCTCTGCTGAAACAAACAAAGTATTTATGTTCTCAGTTAGTTGCAAACACTGGGAAAATTTCTTATAGAAACAGCAGCAGTTTGGTTTCATCTGTTCAGCTCACACACTCTTCATTTGTCAAGCAAGGCAAAAAACACTTCTCGCAAACAAAACATTCCCTCATTAATTTGAATCAGTTGGACTTGTAATCTTGAAAAATGAATGAATGAATGTCAGTTTGTAATTGTAAATGATGAATGGGAATTTGGAATAAGAAGAAATTTACATCCGCACATGAAAAAATTATTAAAACCCTTTTTGTTTTCTCACGCACATCACACATTACGCACAATTATGTAAATTGTAAGCTGCTAGTGCTACACACCTTACACCATCAAGGAATTATGCCAATATTGAATACGTTTTTTATTATGATTCCGTTTTTCTTATAGACTTGCCCTTAAAAATAATATGCTACGCACTACGCACCTTCTTGGCAAGCTAATTTCGATGGAATGTGCAATCAAAGTTCTCTGATGATCCTTGCCAGATAAATATTTATTGCATCACAGACGCAAGGCAAGACACAAGTCATGCTCAATTTCTGCAGAAATAATGTTTGTGAAATGAAATGCCAGCAAGAAACATTGTAAGCGTTTTCGTTGTTATTTTCAGTCGTGGACTGTAGACCCAATAATTTTTCTTTCCTGTAAAATTGATGGTTTCAAGACTGTATGTAGCAAGAAACATAAAAACCTATTGTCTAGTGTTACATAATACCCTCAAGAAACTGTCCAATTTCCGTTACAACGTGAACATTGCCTCCTTCCTTTTCAATGTTAACGACAGGCAGGTAGTAAAAAGTGACTGGCATGTGCGTAAAACCGTAAACATTAATGCCATCAAGGATTGTGCGTAAATGTCAAACGCATTGTTCATTTTCATGATTTTCTTTGCATCCATCTTAACGCTTTGTGATTGCCATTTAGAAAATTGAACAAATGTTTAAAATTAAAAGAAAACTTTTAATTTAACTACTAATACGTAACTTTTTCTTTTCATTATCGTCCTGTTTGTTAGTGTGCGTGGTCATAGAAAGGTAAAAATGACAAAATGATCTACAAACAAGATTTTTTATTGCTTCATGGATTAAAATACAATTTGTCTTGTACGAATTTTACAGGAATAATAATAAAAACTGAGATTTTACTGCTTTACGTTCTGCCGATGATAAAACGTTTTAGCTTTCGTCAATGCAGTAAATAAACTTTATAGGTGATACGTAACTTTACCCCGCAGGGCAAACCAAAACCCAACTCTATGCAATTTAAAATTGGTTGGTTTGGTGGACATTTAGCTTTCAGCGTTTCGTCGTTTTTAAATGTCTATGTACCTACATAAAGAGTAGGGGCTTGCGGCTCTATTTTGTTTCTAATTACTACATTTCTGAAGTTGTCAAATGATAGATATTACAGAAACTTTTTAATATCAATGCTAATGATGCCAATTATTTTTCTTTGCTCTAAAACCTATTTTTTAATTCGTTTTAGCCTACAAATGAAAAACGAGAATTTTATGATAAAATATTAAAAGGACTGAAATATTTATAACGAAAGATGAATTGAGCATGGCTAGCATTTTTAAGCACTTCCATAAATTTTTAGCAAATAGATTTGGTAGGAAATGGGTGATAAAATGCGAAAACTTTCAAACGTCATTCAGACAGAAATGTATACCACCGCACCGCAACAGCAGTACCACCATGAATACGTCAAACCAAACCCTTTCTCTACTTAATCTTTGCAAACTTTTTTTATACTTTCCCATCAACCTACAATGCCATTGCCAAACCATGATGATGATGATCCACGTATGCAGCACGAACTACGATCAGCATCTCCGGTAACATAATACTTTTCTACCTAATCCTTTTGCCATTTTTCTGGAATAAAAGAAGAGGAAAAGTATTACTCAACTGCAAGTAACGTTTCCTATCTTGAAAAGAAGTATAATCCTTTTGCCATTTTTCTGGAATAAAAGAAGAGGAAAAGTATTACTCAACTGCAAGTAACGTTTCCTATCTTGAATAGAAGTTTACGATCATAGCATCATGAAAATCTGAAGAAAGCATTGTGAAATGTGAAATTCTGTAAAGATGTATTTCCTTTCTTCTTTAGATCGTCTTCTTCTTCAAGAAAAAAATATCTGTATTAAAAGTTTATCCGGTTGTTGTTGTTGTCGGGTGGGTAAGCATACTAAGGTCGTACAGCGAATAAAGTTAACCAAGGCATTGTAATATAATGATGCGGAAGGAAACGTAAAGAAAATGGGAAAAGGAATCTCAGAGGAATAATACTTTGGCTGTTGTTACTGCTACCGCTCTGCCGCTAAATAGAAAAAAATAACGGAAGGAGGAGTAGCATGCTAACATGCTTGATATGGTAAATGGTGATATCATGATCAAGTGAAAATCGGTAAATAAACAATGGAGTTGTTCTTTTCTTTTTTTTTTATAAAAGCTGACTTTCTACAGCAGCTTCATGATAAAAACAGCAGAACAGAAAAGAGTAAGTGAAGGTGGGCATGTTCCGTACGTGACTGCAACAACCTGACATGACATGATGGTAAAATGCAAGGAATGAAGCAATGATGGTGGTGGTGGAGGGTAATACTTACACAGACTTACAGGAACTAACATTTTTTCTGCCTTTGCAATATATATTGCAGAATGAAAACAACCTAACTCCCTAACTCACAAATTTATTGTGCCTGGCAGGCAAACAAGCACTACCATTCAACCAAACTATATTTTTTTCACTTTTTTCTGCTGGTTTTCAGTACTCATACTCAACTCCTGTCCTTTGCGGAGAAAATGTACGGATGGTTGGTGCTGTGGTAGTATTCCTCCTCTTCATCTTTTGGGCAGAATAAGCATGCCATTATTTTGACAGGAAAATGCTCTACAAACTGTTTTTCCAGGCTGATTGATATGCCTAAAATACTCTTGTTAAATTGCAAAGTCTTCTTCATTTCCCTTTCGCCAAAGCTAGAGCTATGCTGTGGTAATAAGCAAAAGTTGAGTTATTTTATGTCCTTACTTACTTTATAGAAAAAATATTCATCCCTTTTCTCTGCTCGTTTTGAATTACTATCACAAAACTATGCCGCTGTGTAATGTATTCAATGCATTTTTTCTGCTCGAAGCTCGAAAAAAAGAAAGAAATGTACGTAATGTACGCTACAAGGTATAAATACGTGCGTTCTCTTTACCGTACATTTGAAAGAAGGCTTTTATCTAATAACCGGATAGAAAGATCAAACAAGAAATATGAAATGGAGAAAAAAACGAGATAATACGCATAAATATGCCGACACTTTACTGTAGTAGGACGTAAGAACACTGCTCGTGCTCAGTGCTCGCTGACGCTGATATTTTATGTTAGATTTAGATTATGTGAGGGAATAAAGAAAAAACACTGATGTTCTAGTTCAGTTGAGTTCAAATCTCACTCAAGATGAAAATTATAGCGCGATGTATCAAGCCCAGGCATGTATTTGTCGTTAAAAGCTTTTTTGAATTTATGAATTTTGGCTTAGCGGATTGAAAATAAGCCTTATTTCTGTCTCTTCTTCTCTTACATCTTCTCTAGTCAAATAAGGTATTGAAGTTTATGTTACTCAATCACCTGAATAAAATCGTTCTTTAAAACAAAGAATCTTTTTGAAATATAAATATAGAAAATACAGCGAAATGACATTTTACTTTGCATTACTCGGATTTTACTAACGGATGATCATTTTAAAAATATAACCGTTTGATATCTGAATACATATAGGTATCTGACATGAGTTAAAGGGGTATTTTGTGCTTGAAAGCGCTTTGTTTTGTAGATCAAATAGAGTAATAAAAAATACATGGAAATTAAAAATACTTTGATTGAGCCATAGTAAATTAAACCGGAAGATCGAGTTTCAAAATGCAATTATGTTTACATATTATATTAATCAGAATTAAAGAAACTATAATGCGATAGCTCAGATGATTAACGCATAATGATTTCAAAACTGCTAAAACTATGCACTGCCAGTAACTATGAAATTTCAAACACATTTTTTATACTTATTACAAGACACGGCTAAGCGCGAACTTTATTTTTATAAATACTAGCAAAAACGTCAAATTAAACTACATTAAATTAACGATTCTAAACTCTACTTAAATTAAATGTAACGCTCTTAATAATTGCTTATTATTTAGACTTAATTTCTTCTTAT
>JAHZNJ010000549.1:0-12058 GCA_027744475.1 Lepidocyrtus cf. sotoi NNG-2020
TAAAAAAAACTATGAAATAGCTTTCTGATAATGATATAAATTCTACAAGTCAAGTTAATTCTAGAAAATATGAAATGATTCCAATTTACATAATTTGAAGATGTTAAATATCTACATCTACAGTAGATGTTACAAAATCAAAGAGAAAATATTAAGTAGATTAAACAGGAAGTAAAATTCCTTGCTTAAAACTTCTTATAGAGCATACAACAAGGCACACAGTAATATTAAGCAAAGATAATAATAAATATTAGAATTAAATCAAATCTACGTAAAATGTAGCAATTTAAGCATAATAGAAGAATACTTTTTAGTAGATGCATTGTAAAATTATTGAAAACTGGAAATAAATCTAAAAGTTGTTATATTTGTTAAAAAAAATATTTAAAAAACGTGTTGAAATTCATAAGTATTAATTATAATCAAATTAAAATCAAATGAAAAACACATTAAAAATCATGGATAAGGATACTTGTATCGTTTATTGGAGCTTTTATTATTATTATTTTTCAAAAGTGACTGGAATTTCGCTTCTGCCCCTTCTATTTCATTATTATCATTATTTTTTCGAAAAACGAATTTAGCTGGTTTACTTTTATTATCATTAGAAATATTATTTAGAAAACTCGCACTCTGTTTGGAATCAATTTTCAGCGTTTTCTTATCTAAAGAAGTATCCTTAACTTTCTTCTTCTTCAACTTCTGCTGAATAGTACTCGTACTCCCTTTCGTTATCAAACTTAAAGATTTTGACGTGGGCGGGCGAAGTTTCCGAATAGTTTTAGAGAGCTGAGGATTCATGGTGAAGAAGGCCGGGGCGACAGCAGGTTCCAGGTAAGGTTGACCTTGACCTTTCTTTTTCATAATAACTTCATTGTCACTTTCGAAAGGGAAGGGGTATTTCTTTTTCTTCTTTTCTGCTCCTCCCAACTTTGATTCAAACAAGGGTTGCGGCAGCTGCTGCTGTTGTTGCACTAAAGAAGAGTCACAAGGGCCAATAACTCCAGAAAGAGTTGGATATCCGCAATAGTTAACGTCCATAAGGTTCATAAACTTTCCAGGTTTTTCCGAGCTGTAAATTAAGCGAAACTTCCCCTTATGCTTGAGTTCATGCTGGAACTGTTTTCGAAGTGGGATGGGTACGGTGGCAGCTGTAGTGGCGGCGTCAGCGGCTGCGGCGGCATCATTGGATTCATCTATTGCGGTCCCCAGAGGCGACGATGGAGAGTGAGCAGCAGCTCCAGCTCGTCTTCGTTTTATTCCCGGAGGGACTGATCCTGAAGAGTCGTCAGCAGCAGCAGCAGTAGCAACAGCAGAGTTTTTTCGCCTACGAAGAAGAAGCCTTTTTTTCTTTTTCTGCTTCCTAGCAGCACCACTTCCACTCAACTCATCACCGAGGTAGATCATGTTGAACATGTCCTTGAGCATAGCAGTTTTCACTTCACTATCCACGGGCAAATCCACAACGAGGCACGTACACTTGACAAACGCATTTGGTGAAGGGAGAAAGTTTCTTGAGATTCCGCAGCAGGAAGATCCCTTTACCTTGGCAGCCAGATTCCGGCTTTACGATAAATGTGACATTTTTTCTTCGACGGGCATACGTGATTAGATCTCCCTGCTCGGTGGGGAGATCCCAAGTTTCTGGGAAGAAGTTGAACTCGTTTGGGAAGATCCTTCGGAGTCGATTAAGATTTCTTCCGAGTCTGTCCTTCCGACATATTTCGTACATTCCTGGGAAATGGTTCATTTTCTGGAGGGGAGCGCTCAGTCCCCAGAATACAGAGTACATGTCTTGAAGCCTACGCACCTCGCAGATTTTCTCCTGGGGCATTGGACAGTCACTCCAGTTTATGTTCCACACGTCATTTTCATTCACAATTTCGAATCCTGATTGAATCGCTACCTTATGCAGAACTTCGTATCGACTGCCGAGCAGACAGATCCTCTTCTTACTGCAAAAATAAACACAAAAATAAATATCAATTGGGAAAAACAAAGTAATGCAAAATGCATGCATGAAATTCAAGCCAAAATATGCCACCTCCGGGGTCGTACGGGAGGGATTTTAACATTTGTATTTGTAGACGTTGTTGTTGCTGTTGTTATTATCGGGGGCTGGTATCCCTTCGGAGGGAATTTCCCTCTCAAAATATGTCTCGTTTCTTCATTCAATTCCCCAAAAGGCACTGTAGTAGGTCTCTCTTCTTTCTTGGAAATAAGGAGTGAGCGACAGAGCAAATCTTTCAGCTTTCTTTGCGTAATTGGTCCTGCTGATGATGACGATGCTTTATTATTCCCTTTGCTGCTGCTGGAAAAGGCTATTGAAGGTAAATGTATGCTAGGATTTCTCTTTACTCTCTTCTTGGATGATTTTGAGTTACTGGAAGAAATAAAACCAAATCCCGTTTCATCTCCTTTCCCCTTTTCGTCTTCGTCTTCTTCTTCAACATCAACATCAGAATAGAGATCGACGAAAGTATCAAAATTCTTTTCCTTGTCATTCTTTTCTTTATCCCTTCTCGCCCTATATAAACTCGTGGTAAATCTTCTGTGGAGGTCGCTACGGTTCTATTAACTATTGTGAGGGGAGTACTTCCTATTAAACTTCCGAAAAGAGAATGCACAGGCCCGTTTAAAGGGTAGAGGGGAACTAATTCAAAATCAAACTTTGTCATTTCTATTTTAAACTGAGGATTTTGCGAGTTTCTACATAAAAAAGTATCTACGCCTAATAATTTCGGAAGGAAAATGAATGGCTTGCCAAAGATTTTGTGGGGTTTGGTTAAAAAAAGTTAGGCACTTCTCCAGAGGTGGATTTTTTGTATGAATGAAACCGGAAATGCATAATTTAACTTAAGTAAAAGTAACTATAGGAATTCTTTAAAGATGAAAGGTAATTAACCTCCCAACTCCACTTACCCTACAAGCAGTTGTACTTTCCTCTTGAGAGTTTTGATATCCGCTAAGCTTACATCGTTCGGGTCATCTCCTTGAAAGCGACACTCCTTCAGAAAAATCAGATCATCCAAATTATCCAGATTCATCAAGGAATGCTCAGATCGCATTGTCAGAATGGAGCTGTACCGCTCCCTGGTGGCGGAAGGTTTATGTCTGCTGTGACGATTTAATATGGTTGAGTATGGCAAAGGTAATGACATGGATCTTTGATGCTGTAGACTGTGATGACTGCTGTTGGAGAAGTTGGGGAAGAGGTCATGTTTACTCTGCTGGAATCTTTGTCGCTGCTGCTGTTCCTGTTTCAAGCGAAGGAGGTAAGTATCAACATCCACATCCTCTGCTGGTGGTTCCAAAAGTTTCTCGTAGAAGTGTTTCGTAATTTTGTTAAAATGCAGAAGCTTGTTTAAGCGCTCGAATTTCTTCACTTTGCCGAAAGAAACGAATTTCCCGTAGACGATGAGGAAGGCATGGGTTGGATCTTGAAGGCATTTTGAGAGTACTGGATTGACACTTTCTGCGATAAGATTGGTTGGTTTTGATTTTGAATATTCCTTTAGATTATTATGAGATGAGTCCAGCTCCGGTCCTACGATTGTCCTTTTCACAAGATGAGTGATTGCTCGGCGAGTAATATCCACTGAAACAAAAAATAAAGCCCGTCATGTATTATGTTAATTTAATACGCATTTACGTTAATTGCATCCTCATACTTTTTTCCTTACGATTAGTATTCCGTTCATCCCTAATCTCCTCCGACGACAATGCCTTCGTGTAAAGAGCATACAAATACCAGATTTTCCTGAAGGTTCTCTCACTAAACGGTTCCCTTCCTCTTAAGGAGAACTTCGAAATCATTTGTAATTTATCATCAATCTCCAAACAAAACTTTTTATAAGCAAACTTCTCCTTCGGGCTCATCTCTGCCTGAATATGTTCTTCGGATACTTTCGTATTGTAGAGGGAAGCTGCAATGGTCATAGCTTGGAATCGGGAACTACGCCCTCCATCATCCGTCCAAGACTTCAAAAGTTTAAAATTTTTGCTGTGCTGCATTTTCTCATCTGGATCACTCCATGAAGAGGAGTCCGCAGATCCCGAGCCATTAATACTGCCATAATCGTCATCATCATAATCATCGTCGTTTAACGAAGTTTCTGATTCACTTTTTTGTTGAAAGCGTGTAGAAGCCATGCTGGGAAGCATTCTCAGTTGGTCAAAGAGGGATCCAAAACTTCGCGCAGCAGCTGCTGCTGGTTTTTGTGGTGGTGCTTTTACATATTCATATCTTTTACGGACTGGGTTGTAGGCGACTTCAGCATTTTTTAGATTATTATTCTTATCGGGGGAGCTAGAGGAAGAGTCGGTAGTTTGGTCGTCCTCTGTGTCAGTGCTACTGCTGCTGCTTCCGGCATTTTTATTATCTGTATCCGTTGGTCTCTTATTACTACTATCGTAGTTTACATTGGATTTGAAATTTTTAAAGCTCACAATTAGAGAAGACAACGACTGATTTCGCAGCATCTTAATACAAAACGAAAAATTTTGTTAACAAATATTATACTAAAATTTCTTGGGATTTATGACCTTTTTTTTAAAAAAAATATTCATGAGTTTTGTGGATGTGCACTTTGCAGTGCAACAATATTGGACAATTAACCCTGATATTGATTCGTTGGTAAAGGTAAGAGAGGATTGGTTGACAAATTAATTCTAGTAGGAATAGGAACAACAAATGTTTCGATGGCCACACGTTTGCAAATGAAATGCATCTGGAAGTGATCAGCGTACATAGATATATTTACAGAGGAGTAATTTATTGGTCCCTATTGGCCACACACTGTGCTACTTCCCTGAGAATTGGCTAATTACAATTAATTTTAATAATCATGCCCATCCTACCAACTTGTAATGTACGAGTTGGACAAGGACAATGTTATTATTTTTCAGTTTCAGTCTATGGATAAAAGTGAAAATATTGAGGTTAATGACAGCTTGCCCAAAATCATACATGCATAATAGTGCAATGATTAAATGTACTGGCTTCAATTTGGTTTTAGTTTGTACTTCATTTTAATTCAATCAAATAAAGCTAAAGAAGGCGCATGTGTGAAAGTTGTTGAAATCATTGCCGGAGCTAAGTTTGATTCTGTATTGCAGAATTAAAGGATGCCCACTTTTAATAGAAATGACTGTGTGGTTGCACTTGCACTGCTAGTAATTACGTTATGTATTCAAATGGGGCTATGTGCGACAATCGTTCAAGAATCAGTTACAAACGTTAATAAGTCTGAAAATGAAGTTAAGGCGGATGCAGATGAAACCTTTTCAAAAGAGGAAGCGATTCTTGGTGAGAAACAATCGAAGAAAGTTGTTGGAGGAGTACTAAACAGTGTAAGATCAAAATTATTGAAACAAAATGAATTCTCTATTATTAATGTAATTAAAATAGCTCCCACTTTAACAGTATTTGGCAGGACTAGGCTCACAATCTCTCCAAAACACTGCAAATAAAATACGCCCACCTCCTTCAACCATTACAAGAGCGCCGGCATACACCGTAAATAACAATAACGGTGGTGGGGGCATTCGAAGACGCCCTAGACCGACTTACGCCCCTCAATATGGAGAATCTCAACAAAATTTTGCTCCACAATATTCCGAGTCTAAACCAAATTTTGCACAACAGTTAGCAGAGTCAAAGCCAAATTTTTCACCACAATACGCAGAATCTAAACCAAATTATGCTCCACAATATTCAGAGTCAAAGCCTAATTATGCAAATCAATACGAAGAGCCAAAGCCGCCAAATTACGCACCACAGTATGCAGAAACTAAACCAAATTATGCAAATCAATACGAAGAGTCAAAGCCAAATTACGCACCGCAATATGCAGAAACTAAACCAAATTATGAACCTCAATATGCCGAATCTCAACCAAATTATTATCCAACACACAGACCAAGACTTCCACCACCACCACCACCTCCTCCTCCACCACCACAAAGGACAACTCCACCCCCATTTAAAACAGATGAACATAGACAAGCCTACGAATTTTTGCAATTACTTGAGCAGCAACAAGCCCAGCAAGGTAGGCTACCTGAAAAACCAAAGCCAACCGCCAAACCAGCTCCCCGACCATTTCCCACTATAGCTTTTGAGATTGCCACTACACCAGATTATGACTATGAATATGGAGGTGCTCCTTCTCCAAAGGAAACAACAGTTCCTCCGCCAAGACCAACCGCAGCAGCGCCTATTCAAAATAACCAATATTATCAGCCACCACCCGCCACTCCACCTCAACCATTGCAATTAGGCGTACAGCCTCCACCACCACCCCCACCAATTCCTCCACAACAGTCTGGTATTCCACCCCCACCGCCACCTCCTCCTCCCCAACAACCAAACTATAATCCTTACCAAAATCCTTACCAACCGCCAGGATACTATCCTCCTCAGCAGTTACCACCATATTACCCCCAACAACCAGCTTATCCCCTACCGCAGTATCAACCACCTCCGGTTCCTGTAGGTTATCCACCTCTACCTGCATATCAACCACCTGGATACCCGCCACCTCCACAACCTGCGTATGCTCCCCCACAACCACAGTTCCAGGGATATCCTTCTCCACAGCAAGGTTTTGCACCACAACCTCAGCAAACTCAACAACAACCGCAGCAACAGCAAGAACAGCCTCAACAACAATCTCATCAGTCCCAACCTACAAATCCTCCATCCCCATCCTTTTTCCACGAAATAGCAACTACTTTACCTCCCGGCCCTGAAGACTATGAAGATCCCGATGCAGTTCTAACGACCGTAGCGACAACCACCACCACAACAACAACCGAAAAAGCTACAACAAATATTCCACTACCACCACTGCCGCCATTCAACCCTGACGCTGTTGTTCCTTCAGCAGGAATTCCAGGTGGTTTAGCTAATCTTGATCCAGCGGTGTTAAAGAGACTACAATTTTTGATAGCTCTGCAAAAACTTCAGCAGATGAATTCCACTAACGGAAACTCAACAACGGAGAATCCCTACATCATTAATCCATATCGACTTGTCATTAATCCGTACCTCGCTCCAACTCGACTGACCACAACAACGGATAATCCTGATGATACCATTCAAGATCTCTCTAACTTATTCGGATCATTGGCAGTAGGAAACTTAGCTGGCGTTGTGGATGGAACACTAAAACTTGCTGGGACTGGAGTAATTAACAATTTTACATCGTGGGTGGGATGTCGGACAGGTATGTGCGAAGCGGAAGATGACAAAGAAAACGAAAACGCTAAAGTACCTGCTACCACCCCTGCTCATAAACCAAAAGTAGGGGCATTCAGCTACATACCTCATCCACCTCAACATCGATACCCAGGACAAAGATCGATTGAATAAAATTAATAATATCTTTTGGTCTTACTACTAAAAATAATTGAAGTAATTAAAATTAAAAAGTATTTATTTTGAAATGGAGATGTTTTTATTTTGTGTTTTTCGTCAACAAAAAATTTTGATTCATGCACTATTTAAATCAAATACTGTCTGTCTCATATCACCCCAAAATGTTAATTTTTATTCCATTTCAAGACTTCTGCTCTCAGGTTCCTATCCTTGTCTTTGGAATTTCCGGTCGATGATGATGGCCATGGCGGTAGTGGTTTATTCTGCTCTCCTTCATAAATGGCAATTATCTCAGCATACAAATCAACAGGGAACTTGCCAGTTCCACAATTCATATTTGGACCGCTCAGTCCTTCTAAAGTTGAGGGGAGTTTGGGTTTTTCGCCTTCGTTATTTGCTGGAATAATGAAATATTTAGAAAAATCGTTGTTAGCTAAAATGACTAATTAATATTTTTTCTTTAATGAATAATATTTTTGTGCATTGATGATTCACTCACGCGACTTATCATCAATTAGAACAGCTTTCACGGTGACTTCCATATCAGTCACTTTCCTTTCCAAAAGTTCTACATCACCCAATTCCATAAATGCGTCCTCTTCAAGGTTCATTGTACTCTGCTCTTTAGGTAACGCTGAGGAAGTGGATACGGGATGGAATGGATAATTTAGTGTAGGAGGAGTAGGACTCGCTTTCCCTTTAACTTTACTGTCTTTATTGGGAGGGACGTAGGATGGAGGATGAGGAAAATGTGGGGACGACTCCTGAAATGCTTTGTATAAACGTGCTTTTGTTCGGTCAAAAAACCTTGTAATAAATGACGGAGAAGGAGTGGCATTTCTGGGGTCACAAGAATTTTGATTATTCCGATTATTATTATTAGCCATACTGATTTTCCCGGAAAAGAATGAGATTTTCTTATGATTGAATCTGATTATTACGCTACAAAAACAAAAATTAATTACAAATTCTTTCAATTGATGTAAATCTTGTTCTTATCAAAAGTTGAGAGGCTATTAAAGTGTCAGAGTAGTGCATCGGGTCATTACGTCATTAAGGTCTCTATGGCTTTCTGCTAATTGGTCTTGAAAATGTTATTTGCAGAAGAACGAAATATACCTGTCAAAATATGAATTTGAGGAGAACATTCGAGAATCTACACGAAATAATTTGTCCGTACTGCTAATTGGTCTTGAAAATGTTATTTGCAGAAGAACGAAATATACCTGTCAAAATATGAATTTGAGGAGAACATTCGAGAATCTACACGAAATGATTAGATTTTGTAGAGTGGTCCGTATTTTGCAATAATTTATCCAGTTTACACTTTAACATGCCAGTTTGTAATGTAATGTTTTGTAGCAAAAGCAGGAGTTGAGCCTAATTAATTAATTAACGTGCGAAAATAAATTTTAGTATTTTATTGCAAATTGGAAGCAAAGTATTTCTCTGTTAGCTCGTATTCGCACCTCCCTTTCCTTAAGAAAACTCGCTCTGACATTAATTACAATACAATAAGTCAAAATTAAAATTTTAGTATTTTGTTGCAAATTGGAAGCAAAGTATTTCTCTGTTAGCTCGTATTCGCACCTCCCTTTCCTTAAGAAAACTCGCTCTGACATTAATTACAATACAATAAGTCAAAATTAGCAAGATACTGATAAAATAGCTCGAAGGAATGATGAATAAGTTCTCGTCTGCAGCCCTAGCCCCCACCTGGCGACTTTGTCATCCCGTTAATATCTACGTATTCAGGAACGGTGTCATAGCTGAGAAGCCTCAACTGGTCCACGTCCCCACCGAGAAGAAGAAAAACATGTCTACGGTCCTCGAAGAAATTGCATCTCGAATGAAGCTTCCCGTAGGATACCCCATAGCATTATACACAATAGATGGATGCAGGGTCTGTAAAACTTACGAGCTCGAAATGTACAATTACTACGTGGTCGTGACCAACATCGAGAAACGTTTTAAATGTGTGGACTACGGAAACGTGAAGAAGCCTCTGATCGTCATCGGTAGTCATTCCAAGCATGTGAACACGCTCGTGTATCAAAACCAAAAGTATGATCTATTCTGTCGGAGGAAAATGCGACAGCGTTTGCATGAGACGGTGCCCCGCGGAGAACAGAATGGACTGGGTCCACAAGACATCCCATCATTAGGCAAGCCATGCGGAGTCCTCTGCCATCACATTGCCCCACCAGCAAGAAATAAGCCTACGGAATGTTACTCGGATGAAGTCATGTGCATGGAAGGGAAGGGGAGACCGAAGGGGAAAGAATTCGATGATGCTGCTGGCGGCGCCTGCCCTTACTCTGCTTTCCAAGATCAGGAAATTCATGAACTTGCAAATCACGTGAGATCCAAACAAAAGGAAGGACAATGCTCACAGCTTATGAGTCTCATCAAGAGATACCAACACGTTGGAAGCGACATTTTCAAAATGTTTCAAACCCGAATCAATGAAGATTTAGAAGTGAACCGAGCCCTGGACAATAAATGGAATTTACCTGAGGAAAAAGTGCGTCCAGAAAGTGTCACGGAAATGAAGAATGATTTAGAGAAGGCTGCAAATGCAACTTGTCAGTTTGCTTTCGATGAGAGTGGAAATTTCATTGGTGGGGGTAAAGATTGTCCTGTGAATCCACAAATTTCCATTGATGTACTGGATTTAGGGGAGTGTCCCGTGGAAGATCAAGCCAACTACAACTGCCCTCCTCCAGGAGAACCTGGACCCTTTTCGTCAAAATACAAACAAGTAAATGAAGACCAAAAAGAGAAGAATATGAATCCTAATCAAGTTTTAGATGGAGATAGTATGGATCACCCCGGAAAGCAGTCTCTTGCGCCACATAACTCTCCCACCGCTGGAAATTCACCCACAAGGGGTATGACTCCAACAGGAACATTCCAAAATGAAGAATATATTCCACCAACCCCAAGGCGATCTCTGAATGTCGAACAACGGTCGCTTAGTGGCTCATTGAATAGAGGTCGGTCGCAGTCACATACAAAAACTTCTCCATATGAAGCTCAGTCTCGGACCACCTCACAGAATGGAGGAGGACATACTCCTCAAAGACAAGATTCAAGAATGGAAGAAAAGGAATTATCATTGTCCCCCACAGGAATCCAGTCACCAAATACCCGAATCAGCAGCCAGTTCCCCGCTCCCAACCCCAACGAATTTACCATTACCACAATAGAGGAAGATGAATTGCTCGAAGGGGGTGGTGGGGGAGGTCTGCATAGTCAGAATCAAACTCATCCATATCAATACTATTACTATTATTGAAATACATAATACGAGTAATAAAAACGGGATAATCGACTGGATAACAATCTAGATCATTTCTGTATTAATTATGAAAATATTTTTTTTATTCCTCGCTTAATATATTCTTAAGGGTGCACTGCTTATGGTATATGGCTCGCACGCATCATTTATCTCAGGCCCTCTGCATGACTTTCATTCGCCATTGCAATAGTCGCTATGACTGTTGGAGCCTGATTACAAGGGAGGAAAACAATAGGAAAACGTATCATCAAATCATTCAAACCACTTTCACTCAATCCATCTAACATGCCCTTCGTAAAATCCTTAAGCCCTGTATTGTCTTAAATTCCCTCGTCTTTCGCTGTAGCAAAATTCTGAATGATACTCTAAATTTTAAAATAGATAGGTAAATACTTTCATGTAAAATATGCCTGACGGTGACAAAGCCAAGGGGAAAAGTGATGGCGGAGGCGGTGGATGGCTCAGTAATTTATTTAAAAAGGCAGGTGGTGTAGAGGAAGTGAAGAAACGTCTCACGAACGCAGCTGCTCCTCCCAACCGAAGAAGTGGAGGAGCGTCTTCTGGAAACACGAGCGGATGATAACAAAAACAAGAAAAAGGCAGGCACAGGCGTTAAGAATAAAAAAGCCGCATCATTGTCGTATAGTATGTATGTTGATGAAAAATAAAAGTTTTGATGAAAAAATCATTTCATGATTCCCAATCAGGAAGCATTTGACACGTTAATTATGCAAAAATAAAAATTCCAGGCAGTGGAAGTGGCTCTGTAAACGGTGCTGCTAGGCCTAAGTTCCGCTCCAAGTATGGAAATCCTTTTGCCCCAAGAATGGTTCGAGTATGTCAAGCTCCTCCACCAGGATATGGCCCTCAACCGTGGTGCGGCCCTCCTCCTCCCTGTAGACCGAATTGTCCACCCTTACCCCCACTACCAAGTTCATATCCTACTCCATGGGGATGTCCACCCTTTCCACCGTCGTGCCCACCTCCGCCTCGTATGCCTTGCCCTACGCCTTGTGGAACAAAGTCAGTCTTTAGAGTACCGAAAGGATATCCACCGCCATTTCTATCTTCGCCTTGGGGTAGTGGAGGACAACCTAGTTATAACAATTGCAATTTTTATACTACGCCAGATCCGATGATGATGAGACCTATTCCATTCGGATACCCACCCTTACCACCACCACCACCTTATGCAAATCATTGTATGATGCCCCGTAATAAAAATTGTATTAATCCATGCATGTTACCTCCACCACCTCCACCTGGATGCGCGCCAAAGCTAGCCTTTAATGGATGCCCACCAAAACCTACCTTGAATGGATATGGGGGAATAATGGGAGACAGCAATTTAACTAGATTGATGAGACAAGCGCAAG
>JAHZNJ010000550.1:0-20978 GCA_027744475.1 Lepidocyrtus cf. sotoi NNG-2020
AAAGAAAACCGACCAACTGCTTTGCATGTTATCATTATGTACCTAATCTTAATCATCGTCTCGCCACCCTCGACATTAATACCTAAGTAGATACGATACATATGAATGAATCATAATGACTGTTCACTTGTTTATAGCACAATATCAATAATAAACTGAGAACTGCGAATGAGTTATCGAGTTACGACACACACTACGTGATAAAAAGTAGATTCTCAATTGATAAAGTTACTAAAAAAGTAAAGTTAGGGAGGAAGAGGAAAAAATGTGTCGCTTTTAATGTTTGTTTTTAGAGTTGCTGTTGTTATTGCTGTTGTGTTGTATTGCATCATTTTCATTTACGGGAAGAAGAAGGATTCTCCTGTTATTCATGAATGACATTTAAGCAAAGTAATAGTAATATAGCGCTGTTGTTTCTCATTATAGTATCATGCTCAAATGCGTTTGTCATGCTTTTGTCATCTCATGCATAGAGCCACTACTTAATACTGACTGCGAATGAGTTGCAGTATTACTGGGAAATAAAGTCGTAAATTTTAAAACTGGACTTTGCGGCACTAAAGGTTAATAATGGCGAGACATGAGTTGTTGGATGATGATGATGACGATGGCATGACGGTATAATGATAATGAATATTATGGGAAGAGAAATGATGGCAATGAATGACGATGATGATGATGATGATGATGATGATGATGATGATGCAATTTAACTATTTTTTATTTATACAGCAGTTTGTACTTTGTATTTAATTGAATGGGGCTCTCCCTTCATCCAGAAGCAGAAGAATATTTAACTGAAGTGCTGCGCTGCTGCTATGCTGTAGCTGTGCATTGGTCGGTCTAGTTGCAAATGCAAATCATACTAAAAAATGATTAAGCCACAGAATGCAATAGAAAATATGAATTCTTCTCTTTTATTTGAACAGTTGATTCTCTTCTTCGCTTTACTTTGTAACTGTACTGACTAACTACACAGAAAGTCTAAAGACAAACGCTTTTTTTTATTATGACAACGACAACGATGTTGATATAATAAATGTTGGTGATGATGATGACGAGAATGAGAAAAGTGAAAGAGTTTGAAATGTTTGAATAAACTGTACAAAAAAAGAATAAATAGAGAGACAAGACTACTTAACTTGTTGGAAATGTAGGTAACAACGACGTTTTGTATCTCTGTGATATCCATCATTATCATCATCATCACCAAATGGAAATGTATTATCCAAACGTAAAGTTTTAGCATTTGGCTATGTAGCGGCCGGTCGCTCGCAGCTCATCTCTCATCACAAATGTTCAACATTTACACTTTTGTCGTGCTGATAAATAATAATATTAAGCGCGATAGATAGTAATGGATAAAGATATAGGCATGAATTGATGATAGCGTATAAATATATTTGAGGAAGAAAGAGAGAGCCCCCAACTTAACTACTTAACTTTTCTCTTCGTGTGAAAGAATAACGCGCGTGTAGTGTGTGTTTTACTTATGTTTTGTAAAATGATATATGATCATTATTATGTCTCCATCATAATATTCATATTTTTAAGCCACTTCTTTCTTCCTCTCTCGCTCGCGCTCGCTCTCTAAAAAAACTCTTTTACTCTGATGAACTCTGCAGAGCTATGATGATGAGTGGGCTGAGGGTTGAGTTTGAGTTGAGCAAGAGTAAATACAACAAACCAGGGGACAGACAGAAAGAACAGGAGCAAGTTATTATTTTTTAATAATAAAGAGCTGTTACCCCTGCTCTGGCTTTGGCTGCTGCTGGCACTATTCTCAAACTATTTTGCTTGGATGTAGGAACATATCGCACCGCGCCGACGAAGATGAAGTTTTAAAAGCTCTTTTTATTCTTCTATTATTTTTTGTTTTTTCAAAAGAGAAGGAACGACTGTTTTGTAGGTTTGCTTGCTTAGAGTTAAAGAGGCAGGCATGCCAATAATATTTCATTTGAACGTCAACATCGTAAGCGCATATTGTCTTCCTTCTTTACTTACTGGATCGGCGTTTGCTAAAAAGTCTAAAAGAGAGTTTCAACCTACTTCAAATCTTAAAAATCTTCCTCTGAGGTTAGCTTCAGCAGTCAGTTTTTTTATTATTATGCGAAAAATATAAAATATGGATACATTTCTCTCTCTTCTTCCTCCTCTGATGAAAATGCAGAAGATGCAGAAAACGAAGAGGAAAAGAGTTGAGATCAACAAGAAGAGATGAGAGGAAAGTTAGGAGAAGAAGAAGAGGCTTTAGTGGTTTTCTTTTTTCTTATTATGATATATTAACTACTCTTTACTACTCTTTTTACGAACATTTTTCCGCTCTCTTTGAAATACCTCTGCATTGCTATTGCTCTTACTTCGTCTAAACTTCTGCCTACGTGTGATCTTTTGATGATGATGATGTTGAAGATGGCGATGCACATAAAGTTTCAAAACATTATTCAAATAAAGAATAAACTCGATATAAACATAAACTTCAAGGTAGTACAATATTACCACTGTTATATTGGTGATAAAAATGAAACTTTTTTGTTGTGAAAAAGGGTTACCTTGCATTAAATATTCATAAGCGGGACAATATTTACAAAGAATGATGATATCAATGATATTTTTGTTCTTTCTTCATCCTCCATAAATACAATTATAATATGCAATCCTTTTTTAAACTTAACTTAATAAATATTAAATACTTTCACATAAAAATACAAAAAAAAGTTTGTAGAGTAATAATAATAATAATATGTCTCTCTCTTCCACCAT
This sequence comes from Lepidocyrtus cf. sotoi NNG-2020, assembly GCA_027744475.1. NCBI lineage: Eukaryota > Metazoa > Arthropoda > Collembola > Entomobryomorpha > Entomobryidae > Lepidocyrtus > Lepidocyrtus cf. sotoi NNG-2020. The sequence goes on from JAHZNJ010000550.1 coordinate 2,764, forward strand.
GCGTGTGACTGTGTTTGTATGATAATCTTTGTGGTGGTTTATGTGAGTGACGATAACGATGAGGATGATGATTGGAATCCTAGTGATTATGATGATGACGGTGATACGAGCGATGTCATGTCAGCTCAGAGCCGAGGATCACCAAGACCAACTATAAAGAGTAAAGAGAAGAGAGGATGTAGTATTAAAAAGAGTAAAGAAGAGAGAGATAGAGAGCAGAGGACATAATCATTCACTCACTCACTGGTTAGATTGCACCTTTTGGGATTTTTTCCTGCCCTGTATATTTTGGTAATGCTGTACCCCATGCCGACTCCCATATAAGCTTAAACTGGATGGGGAAAAACTTGGGGTACAGCATTAAATTAAAGGCCCTCCAATACTTTGTGAATGCGGCTTATCGTAGGGCATAGAATTTAGCCTAAAGTATTGTTGACATTTATGACATTTAGCTATCCACACACTTCCTACGTACTGAAAGCACTATTTACTTATCCGATAATCTGTCCCAAGTTATGTCCCATTCACAAAGTATTATGTACAGGCCTTTTAATTTAATGCTGTACCCCAAAAGTCAGCAGCAGCAGCAAAAAGCTCTTGTCAATGTCGATGATGTGTTTCGAGTTGGTTTAGTTAGTAAGTAATGGATAAACAAGCAACTGCAAGCAAATAAAGCTGGGACTTGACTTAAGTTAGCAAAGTTAGTTACAGAATAGGAGACCAAGCAATATTTTTGCTGTTGCATTTCTTCTTCTGTAGCTCTTTTGCTGCTGTTGCGTTTTGTTTTGCTGAGTTTGAGAATTATTATACTCGAACGAAATTTTTATGAACGAGCTGAACAACTACTCGTGTGGTTGCTTGGAGTTGGAGTAAGGAAGGGAGAAAGAAAGAATGTTTTGGCATATCAGCAACAGCAATATTGCATTTGGAACAGCATCAGTGGCGGCGGCAGCAGCGTGGTTAAATGTTTGCTGTTAAAACAGTTTGTTGGTTGGTGGTGCTGTATGGTGAATGCTGATAAATATACGCCTGTTGATGATCACGGTGATCGTCATCATCATAATCCTTTTCTTCCTTCTTATTTTCATCATATTTTGTTCAAATTTGAGTTATCATCATATCATCACAGTCAGTTCATCATCGACAACAGTAAAATAAGTACAAGCAGTGAACAACAAGTTCGTTTTGTTATTTTTTCATGTAAGAAAAAGTATGGGCCAACCGCTAATAACTAAACACAACACATACGAATGGCGGACAATTATTAGTACTATTTAAGTAAAAGTATCATAAAAAGCATTCAAGCAGCAAAAGTATAATGATCATTATTAATCAGCTAAAAAGTGTTCGTGGTTTAAGCTTCTGCTTAAAATATTGCTTTAGCTTACTTAACAATCTGTTTGAGTAAGCAATTTCTGTGTATGGATGGTTAAGAGTTAAGACCGAGAGAAAAAAGTTTTATTTATTTTTATCTTCTATCAATACTAAATGAATACAGCATAACATAACAGCTTATCAAAAATTATTTATGAAATCAATGAGTTCTACACAAGCCTAAAGGAAGTCAAATCAGTCATATGTTTGCATTGCAAGCATGTAAAAAACATTTGTGTTGTAATGCTGTGTGTGTTGTGTGATTTGAAGTCTGAACAATTCCCATTTAATTTATTAACTGGAAATTGGTTAAAAAATAAGTAATTGCCTTTTGTATTGTCCCGTTCTATGCTGTCTGTCTTGTCTGACTCGTTTTTCATGAGTAAAGGCTAAAGCAAGCGTGGTGGCAGAGCTCAGCAGAGTGGCGTACATTTAGAAGAACATTAAATGGAAGGAAAATTGTAGTGAATTTGTTATTGTAAAGGGCAGACAAAGCACGAACGACCCCGCAGAAGAAGAGGGGCAGCAGACTTGCTGAGGAGTTTTGTTAATGCTTGTGAAAGAATCATTGTGACTGGATTTATTGTCGAGTCGACGATTACTCGTGTGTCCTGGTTTAATTGTGATAGGGATAGGAACATTACTACCACACAAAAATTGATAACAGCTCATTATTAATGAAAAGGATATGAAATTTATTTGGAGGAGAGATAATATGCCTTCTTTCTCTCAAGCTGCTTGTGGGTAGTGCGGTGTTGTGAAGTTTATTATTCAAATGCGAAAGTCTTCTTCTTAATAATAACCCTTTGCTTTGCACTGCATATTGAAATTGAAATGAAAGAGCTATGCTACTGCTTACTTGTTAAAATCTACCACATTTATTACGCTTCATCATCCTTCTCCAGTTTTTTAGTGATATACTCTTAATATAGGACGGCAGTCACAACTCACAGTCTCACGATCGCTCATGACGATGATGACTTAGTTTACGATTTTGTCATGGACTAATACGAAAGCAAAAACCACAACAGGAAATCACTATCAATCAAATTTGCTTACGAAAAGGTTCAATTCTACTAAAAATTAAACTTCTTCGTTTTTACTTCTACTACGAAAGCCGTGACGCGACAAAAAGTGAATTTATTATTAGTTTGGGGATTTTCTACAGTTCAGAATTGCTACATTAATAGAAAAACTATATCTACACACTTATTATTATTACTGCGTTATTAGCGGTGGTTGGTTCTCTTTCATCATTCTCGGAACTGAAACAAATTGAAAGCAGTTAAAAAGAATTAGAAGTGAACCGTAGTAGAAGGTTCTAATTCATTAATTTTCTTTTACTGTCTTGAGTATTATTGTGTGTGATCCTCTCCTCGCCTCGTCGCCTCCCTCCTATAAAGTAAAAAGAAGGTGTTGATTTAAAGGAGTTAAGAGTAAGTATTATTGAGCCTGGAGAGTAATTCATCTAAAAAAAGGAGGAATAGAAAGAAAGAAAAGCCGAAGCTCCGAAGAAATTCAAGTTAAATTGTGAGTCGGTGGTGAGAGAGTGAGTTTCGTTGATGTCGATATAAAAAAACCGTATTCGCTTTCGCTACTAATGAAAAGGAAATAGATCGGTTACTTCTTCTAGGTAGGTCTTGTAGTAAAAATATTCTCCCGTTTCTTTGCAAAAGACGATATAAAAAAACCGTATTCGCTTTCGCTACTAATGAAAAGGAAATAGATCGGTTACTTCTTCTAGGTAGGTCTTGTAGGAAAAATACTCTCCCGTTTCTTTGCAAAAGGTAGATTCTAGGTTATTAGGCAAAGGGATAACATAACACGTTATTTGCTCTTGCTCTGCTCTACTATTACAGTTTTTCTTTCCAGCAGAGCTCTTTTGATTTGATGACGTTATTATAATTGAATAAGTTCCCTTCTTCTAGAAAAGAAGCTCTAATAGAATAGAATAGATTCCAGAACATAGCTGTTTCATCGCGTAGAAAAGTAAATTTTTTCCTTGAGGAAAAGTGTGCTGAGGAAGGTTAGTCTCTCTTGTTCTTGCCTACCCTGAGTAAAGTAAAAGTCTGACTTGGTTTGGGTAACTTCTCTACGACTGTTGCGTTGCTCCTGCTTTCAAGTCATAGTAAATCCCCAGTGGTTTTCATTAATTCAGTAATATAATCGGCTGTAAGTTATCTCCGTGTCTGTGTGGAGTAGTGTGGAGGAAAAGGAAACGAAACTACACACGTTACGTTAAAGAAGGAGGAAAATTCGAGGAAAAAAGGAAAAATAAAGAGAAAGGTATGTTTTTGTGAATTGGATACTCCTTTCTATTACTCTACACTGTTTCTCTAGAACTATGCATATTATATAGTACTATGGATAATATGATATAGTAGTGCTACTGATGATGATGTAATTCCAGTTTTAGCTTTCGTTTGTACTCTCAAATATCCTCGTGTCTGCACTTCAGTAATTTATACGTTTGACTTTCCTCTTATTAAAAGTGTAAAAGTTTTCCTTTCATGGCGTTTCACCTCTCAAATTAATCGCATTTCTTATTAAAAGCAAATCATGATGTTGATATCGAGCACAGAAGATATAGAAATCGTATTGTTTACTTCAAAGAATTTTATTTTATTTTATTCATGCATTGTATTTGCTGCATATCTGCAACCTGTAAGGCTACAATTATTTGTTTAAACTTATTAACACCGTTAGTTCATTTGATGGTTATTTTGAATAAAAAATAAGTTCTGATCTATAAAAAAAGAAATAGAAATTAAACACTTGTCAAGAAAATCTAGATGCAACACAGAATAAAGGCTTTTCTGATTTCTAATTTTAAACTTCTTTTTGATGATCCGCTCTTGATCTTTATGGCATTCTTAAAATTACTCGAAAAACTTCCTTTCCTTGAGAATAATAATGCTGCTTCCTTCCTCTAACTTATAAAGTCATCTATTACCCTATTAGTTTATGTAAATTCTCTCTGAGATATTTCTTCGGCAGTACTTTAAATAGTTTTAGCAAGATAAATTCTCTTCCAAAAGACATAAATCTAAAAAGGAATAAGAGAACAATTCTCTTTTATTCGCTGCACACGAGAGCAGGTGGTATGAGTATCAATACGGCACGGCATCTTTGTCCTTGTAATAGTTTTACATCGAAATTGCAAAGTAAATTTATTAGTATTACGTCCGAGTTAATTTACAAACTATTGTTAAAAAGTATTATGCAGTTTTATTATTTAAAGAAATTATTTACTGACTGCTGCATCCGTAAGCATTTATGCCATTTATATTCTTCTTACTAATTTAAACTGCACCACGGTCGCCAAAAGAATTAGCAATAAAAATCATTATAAACCTCAGCTCAGCATCATTATCTTATGATGCTTAGCACTAAAAATTTGCAATTCAATTCGTACAAGAGAACACATCCAAATCCACATCTTACTCTTCTCTTGCCTCTTCTTTAAAGAAGTAAGATCCAAACATGGAATAACATAAAAGGAGGATTTAACAGTTGTTAAAGTTAAATCAGAGTCGCGACTTTTTACTCGCGAGAGAGCTCAAACTCTATAATATGTAGTTGGTGATGATGGTGATGATTCTACTTCCACACCTGTCGCATTCTCACGCAACCACTCTTCATCTTTTTTCTGCTCTTATTCTTCTCTCCCTGGCTGAAGATACTGCGAAATACTGCAAATGCACTTATGTGTGAGTAAGTTAATATGGTTTCTTAGTTATTTAAACAGGAGGATTTCATTCTTTTTATATACATAATACATATATCACCGCACCACCGGGAAAACAAATTGAATTTTCGTTGTTGTGTGAAGAATTATTATAGCGTTTCTCAATTCAATTGAAATTGCATATGGCATCATGATATGATGATGATGGCATCATAGCTCTTCTACTCTGGATTTGGCATAAAAAGTGAGAAAAGAAAGGAAAAGAGAGGAAAATAGGGATGTTGTTGATGTTGATGCTTTTGATGGTTTGGGAGGATAAGTTTGAGCCGAGCACATGTTTTTCAGTAGGGATTTTCATACTATAGTACTACGAGAGAAATGAGCTTCGATGCGATCGTTTGTTTGTCTGACTCTTTGGCTGAAATGCTGACGATGGTGAGCTGTGAAAGAGAAGGGAATTCCACTACTCATTTTATTCCAAGTTAATATTATATTTACGTGGGAGCATAAATTTTGAAAGAAAGTGTTGAGATAAAAGTTTTTTTTCTATTCGGTGGATGAAGTTCTGTTGAGAGTGAATGAATGAATGAGTGAGTGCCGCTCTAGTTGAGAAGACAGACACAAAACACATACATACCTACATAGCAAAAGCATAATATTAGAGCCTGTAGTGTAGTAATCCCTTTTCCCTTTTTTACAAAATAGAAAAAAATCCTTTTTAACTTTAGTTAAGCCTCCACTACAAAAAAGTCGTTGAAAGGGAAAAGGCGCGGACATTCAAACAGGTAGAAAAATAAGCTGAGAATGAGAGTGAAAGGGAAAAGCGCCCAGGACGACTATCGGTTGTCATATTATCCTTTTTGCCCACAAAAGCCTTCAATTCAAACAGGTAGAAAAATAAGCTGAGAATGAGAGTGAAAGGGAAAAGCGCCCAGGACGACTATCGGTTGTCATATTATCCTTTTTGCCTACAAAAGCCTTCGGAATTTTGATGATGGCTTTGGCTGTGATGCTGAATCTTGATGCTGATGCTATTTAATCTTTCACGGGCTTGCTGTGGGTAGGATTATAAAATGGATTTAATTTATTTCGCTTCAACGCGGTTTTGCTTTTACTCTTCATTTCTGGCAATTGTTCCATTAATTCTATTAAAATGGTGGCTCGATTAATTGTTGTGGAAGATGAATAAATTGCACAGTTTATGAAAACTACGTAAATTCAATTTCAAAAATTTGTTTTATACTGATTTGCATAATAGGCTGCTTATCTGGATGTATTAAGAAGTGCAAACTTAATTTCCTTTTATTATGATTTTATTGAAAAGGATACCGTCTTGGTAGACGGTGATGATGATAAAGATGATGATGATGGGAAAGATCATTGCATCCGTCGTTCCCCTTTGAGAATAGTAATAGGTCTTCTGTCTTTCTGGAATGTTGGCAACAAACTCAGCACGTCATTAACAGGGGAACGAGAGAAGGGCAATTGAAAGAAACAGAGAAATTCATTTACTTTTGTCTCCTGGTGCTGCTTACTTACAATTACTACTCTTAATGAAAAGGATTTAGTCATTTGCATACCATTCCGTAATGAAATGATAGAAAATACAATTTACCTAGACGCTACGCTTTACACTTACACTGCACTGCATTCACATTCGCTCATTCAACCCTTTTCATTCAAGATGCTGGGAAAAAGAAGAAGACAGTTGAAAATGGTTTTAAAAAATCGAATAAGAAAAAAGGATCAAAATGAAAATATGTAAATTATATCAAATATCAAGAGAAGACGCTTCCTGTCACTATATTACTACATACCACCACCGCACCTTGATATTATTAATGTACTTTATGCAAATAGTAGGTCGGAGTCAGCGGGCAACGCAGCGAGAGAAACAAGATGCTTTGCTGCTGCGCTATCTCTCGCTCGCTCTGCTGTCTCCTCCGTTATCTTTGACTGATCCATTGAAAATGATTTTAAAAAATCGAATAAGAAAAAAGGATCAAAATGAAAATATGTAAATTATATCAAATATCAAGAGAAGACGCTTCCTGTCACTATATTACTACTACCACCGCACACCGTGATATTATAATGTACTTTATGCAAATTGGAAAGGCCGGAGTCAGCGGACAGCGCAGCGAGAGAAACAAGATGCTTTGCTGCTGCGCTATCTCTCGCTCGCTCTGCTGTCTCCTCCGTTATCTTTGACTGATCCAATTTGGAATGCGTATATCTTTCTACCTTCTCATTTGTTTATCGAATTGATTTATGCTTTAAGGTTTCTTCATCTTACTTTATATCAATTTTATTCAAATAAGAAGGAAAATCACTGCGATGCGATACTCGCTAGACGCTTCTACCCTTCTAACTTATATTCTTACGTTTTATGCTGCTGCTGTGCTGCTACGCAATTATCCTTGTCGTTCTTTGCTCGCTCGGGGGACGTGACGCGATGTGATATGGATTATGACTTGTGAGAGAGATGATGAATAAACACGATTGGAATTTTGTTTTACTGTTTTTTTCCTTCTCTTTGGTATTTTACGAGCCACTATAATAATATGGTTTTTAACTGACGGTTCTGTTCTCGTTGGTGTAAAAACGTAACGTGTTTTTTTTCTTTTTTCTTCTCTTGAACTCTTCTTGTTTAGTGTGTGAATCATGGTTTTTAGTATCGTGTGTTGCTACTTCATCTGTCATCAAGAATCACATAATCTTAGAAAGTAAATAGGTTGATTTGATTTGATATTTTTGTTGACAATATTTGTCCAAAGCTGAAGAGAGGAGATTTGCAGAAAAAACCAGCAACTTCATCTCACTATTTCTTACGTAACAGGCAAGTGAAAATAAAAGTTCCAATTTTTTCTTGAAATCTAAATCGAAAACATTTCTGCACGTGGAGTGGAGTATTTTTGTGAAGGGAGATGAATGGGTGCCATAATATCATCATCATATCTATCACAGGAGAAAGAAGTAGTATATGTGTACTGTGTATGTACACATCATCATCATTGGGTGAAGCTATATTTCATTTTAAAGATTATTTTAATTTACTACACTTCACCCACCTCCCACCACCTCTTCATTATATTACCTTGTAGTAAGTAGCTTCCTGTGAGTGAGAAGAGAAACAGCTTGTGCCAAAATTTGCTTTTATAGTGGGAAAAGAAGTATGAGATGTGTGTATGTGTATTTTGGCTTGTCGGAAAGTGAAAGAAGACTGTTAAATGTGACGGTTGGTGCGTATTAAATTACATTTTGCATGAATATGGTTATTATTATTACAAAAAAGTAGAATGTAGGTGAGAGCAGTGAGTAAGCATTAAAAAAAAGCAAAAAAAGTAGCGTGAGCATTGTTGCTTTAATACATACTTCACTTCCTCTCTTGCTCTGTTGCTACTGCTGTGTTTTATTCTTCAGTTAACAGTCCACAGTTGGCAGGAAGTGCAATAATTTTTAATAATGTGAAGCTCTGCTGGTGCTTCTATTGCAAGAGCAGAAACCGGAGGGGCATGCTTCATGGCACGGCAAAATAATGTTCCATAGTTCCATTGCCGTCTTCTGTGCACGGTTTTTGTACCATCGTATCGTACCGGTTTTTAAACTGTTTTGTATACGATGGAACCAAGATTATTATCAAAAAGGAAAAAAGATTAGTCAACACTTGTGTTGTTTCTGTTATTATTATTATGATAAGAAGAAAATCTTGTCATCATCCGTCATAAATTTTATGTATGTAGCACGTACGGTTACGGAAAAACGTTGATGTTATTGCTAATGCTACTGCTGTTTCTTCACATATTTCCTTGTGCGAAAAGAAAAACACGAAGAAATTCTTTCGTTTATGTTTTCTCATTTCTTACTAAATAAATGCAAATTCGAAAGGAATGACGGAGTTGAAGAATAAGAAAAAAAGTTTTTACTATAAGTTTGTTTTCCTCTCTGTATTTTTTATTGGAAGAGAAAGAGGGCGCGAAATTTGGAAACAAGCATAGATACGATAGGGTTACCAAAAAAGTTAGTTTTGCATAAATTACATGCAGTTTTTTTGGGAAAGTCTTTATGATATTGTTGTATAGATCAGCTGTAAAGTTGGTTAGACACATCGTCCGTATAGGTACATTCAAAGAAAGGGTTTTGAAACACAAATGATGCAGGATTCGATATTCGAATGCCATCTCGTATGTCAATTGTAGGTTTCCGTTTGACTTTTTATTTTCTGGATGAGTTTGTAGGTAATGTAGGTTGTTAGATTAAGAGATGAACCAGTTTCCAATGCGATGCACGAAAAGAACTAGAATACTTTCATTCAATGCACTTCAGTTGTACGTCATTTGGTTATCTTGATAAGATGTTATCCATCGTACACTAAAAAGAACTGAGACCCCAAGTGGGGCAATGTGATAATAAATTCAGCAGTTTAAAATGTCAAAATTTTCAGTGAATTTTTAAATATTTTTATAAATTTTTGTGTAATTTTTTTTTGTATTTTCATTTTCCATAGATTTGCTAGTGGTTCAGCAATGAACCGCCGTGAGACCCTGTTTTTGAGATGACTTCTAGTGAAACTTCCTCCCAGCAGCAACAGCAACTCCGCTCTTCGATGCATTTACAATGCGTGCAAGGTTGTCTTCTACTTCAAAATCATCATCCTCATTCTCATCATAATAATAATCATCATCATACTGCTTCTACTACTGATCAATTATCTTCCGCAAATTATTTATCATCATTTAATAGTTCTTGTCCAACAGCCAATAATATCCATCCTACTTTTTCTACAGCTCCCAACAACAACATCAGTATTTCCGTTGCTGCTGCTTCCTCATCGCCAACAACATCCTCCTCACCGCCAATCATTGCGGGTGGTGGTGCTGCTCTAGCTGATGGAGCTTCTATAGTGAATGTTGCTCATCATCATCAGCAGCATCTTCAACAACAACAACAACAGCAGCAACTCCACCACGAATATCCCATCAACAATAACAACCACACGACTACGAGTAAAGCAGCCTTTGTCAATTCAGTGACACCATCCCAACAACAAGCCGCCGCCGTTATAGCTGCTGCTGCTGCCAACAACGTTGTAGTGCTTAGCGCGACGACAAACCACAACAACAACGAGACTTCTTGTGATCCTGCAACTGGCTTGTATACAGCAAGCAGCTCCCCATCTCTCGTATTATCTCCATCCGGAGCCTCTTCCACGTACTTATCTTGTTGCTCTAACTTGTCAGTGAATGGACAAAATGGTGGTGGTAGTGGAGGGAACAACAGCCTGAAAATCAGTGATAATCATTTGTCTACAAAATTAGTAAGGAATAGTAGTACACCGTACGTAATCAACAAGCAGCAGCGCGCTCCTGCTTCCGGAAATTGTGATGAACGCTTATTATTAGAAAATTTGAAAGGAGGAAGTATCATGAGCTCTACTACAGCATTAGTAAACGGTGGTGGAGTGAATGTGATGTGTGGTGGTGGAATGAATGGGAACGGTATTGTGAAAGTAGAGCCAAACGGGAACAGTATCGATATTAATTCAGTTGGCAACGCAGCACTTCATCTTTCCACAATGAATCATCATCATCATCAACAACAACTTCATAATAACCATCACCACCTTAATCATTCTTCTTCAAATTGTGCACAGGGTGTAGGAAATTGTGGGAGCACAGGTTGTTACCACCATTCAACTCTCGGACCAATAAACCATTTCGGCGGTGACGGTGGAAGGAGCAGCCGTAGCAGCAGCAGCACTCCAACCTCCAACGGAATCGTTGAAAATTGTGATGAAAATAGCAGTAACCCTATCACCACCATTGAGATGATGAGCAATGGGGGTGGGGTGGTAGTGCCGATGGACACAACTGCTACTCCTGGAACAACAATGTTTGGCCGACATCATCACCACCACCATCATCAGAACTTTAACAACAACACCCACACCAGTAGCACCATCAGTGCTAATAATAACAGTAATACGCTTAGTTTCCCCTCTCCTAAGTTCCTCTCCTGTCGTTGTTGGTGGCGGCGGCGGTGGTGGAATGACCATGGTCTCTTGTAATAGCAGTAATTGTAATGGAAATGGTGTAGTCGGGGCCAACGCCAACAACATCAACACCAATCTTGCTATTGCTCTCAATGGAGGAAGCAATGGCCCTTGTGTCGGAAATAACATGTCCCCAGGGGAGGATGAGGGCGAACATGACTGTGATGATGACAAGTAAGTTTTTTTCTTTCTTCTTTTCTTATTCACCTTACTTATTTTTTTACGTTGCACACTTTCTTTGCGTTAGTTGAGTTTTCTATACCTTCCCTCGGCTTTAGTATTCATTCTCTCCATTCTTCTCCCTCCATGATAATAATTTCCTTCTACACATGTGATGTTTGCAAAGTATAGTTGCAGCGCCTGGAGAGAATGAAGAGGATCATAAAAAACTTGTTTCCATCTTTCATGGAGTTCTCACTTTTTTATTGCGCTATTGCATTACATTACATTATTGCATATTGCGTTATGTTAGAGTTAGAGAATGGAGTGTTGTAAGAGGAAAAACGGAGGAAGGGAAAATAAAAAAGGAGGAAGGAGGGGGCAGGATCTATAAAGCTATAGCTAAGGAGCAGTAGATAAATTACAATGGGCAGTAGTGAGACCATTTCTTCCTCTCCTTCTTCTTCTCTTCATTCATTCTCGTCATTTACTTTCCTCTTTTTTATTATCCTTCCTTCTTTTCTTGTATTGTGTACATTTTGGTTGATGGTTCGTACGTTGCTTGTCGGACTAAAATATATTCTCTTTTTATTCAGCTGGTTAGTATTTTTGGTATCCTTTCTTCTTCAAATAATATTATTCCTTCATGTCCATTCCATTATTCCATTCCCATTTCTGAGATGACAATACATCGCATCGAAGAAAAAGAAGAAGGTTTTTCTCCCTATTCATTTATTAGAATTATGGTATATGATGATAACGATGATCATGATGTTGATGATTATGGTTCAAATGCACAAAAGAGCATAACGCTTTCACCTCAACTTCAACCTCATACGAAATAACTGGGGAAAAAAGAAAAAGGTATACATACAAACTACGAACAACGAATAAAGTTCTTTTCACTCCCTTCCCTCCCCGCATTTATACTTTTTCTTCACAATTGATAGAAATTCAACGAAATGAATTCCGTAACAGTGGGAGGGAGATTGTCTTGCTCCCGTCTTCCTTCATGTTTTCTCACTACACCGTTATGTTGTAGTAACTGCGAACTGTGACCTTCTTGGATTAACCTTAGAGCCGTATCGTAGTCGTAGTATCTATAAAGGAAATGGACAGAACATTAAATAGCTCAACCAACGGAAGAAAAAATCCATTTTTAAGAAGAAAAAAAACGAAATGACTTGAAATAAGCTTTTCGCTGTCAGTTTAGTGAAAGGTGTGCAGTAGTGTGGATTTAGGATTTTCATCGGAAATGACGAAAGATTTTGGTTTAGAAATTCAATGAATTCTTCTTCCCATTACTTTTTCTCGTAGTTTTCTTATTATTTTTTTTCTCTCGAATCCCCGGAAATTTCTGGGAATGTGAATGATTAGGAGGAATAACGAAGTAGTGAAGTGAAGTAGCTTTTATATATTTATGTACATCACATCACATCACAAAAAAAGTAACAAAAAAATAAGAAAAGATATTATTGCAAAAAGGAAGAATGAAGAAAAGGATAACAACTTCTCTGCTGCTGAAAAGAAAACTGTCCTCCTGTTCTGTTCCCAGTTCCCGTTCTATTCATATTCGAAGTAGGTATTTGGCAATAGGCATTAGAAAAGCAATCTTCCTTTCTTTACTGGAAAACTTTTCTTTTTTCCTTATTCGTTCTTCTTTTTCTTCTTTATCGTAGTAATCTAACATTGCTCCATGCATTACTGAGAGAATGATGATGAAAATCAGAGAACTTTTCAAAAAGAGCTAGCTAGTCAATAGTCCTAATAAAAATGCTGAATACGAAATGGAAAAGGAAGGACATTCACTAAACTAAAGAAGAGAGAGAGAGAGAGGAGAAGAAAAAAGAGTTTCAACTCAGCTAAAGCTAAAAGATAGTAAAACAGGGAAGAGTAGTAGTAAAAGAAAAGTAGGAAAAGGGGGTAAAGTAGAAAAGTAAAAAGACGGTCATATACATAAAACATATTATCCATCCACTATTGCATCAGCAGCAGCAGAGTCAGAGATACAATCATTCGTTACACAAGTTTCGACAAGAAATATTCTGTAAAAGTCAGTCAGTCAATAGAAAGAGTAATGTTACCCTTTTTTATACCATTATTATTATTTCCTTACGACTTATACTACAGCAGCGACGACGACGAGGACGATTCTTCTCCAGTCAAAAAGCCATAACATGTAAGCAAATAGGGGATACATACTTTTTTTTATTTTATAATATAATGGGGAAGTTAAGCTAAAGCTCACTTACTTACTTTACTTTTTTTATATATTGAATCGGATATATTTGGATGAAAAAAGGGCAAGAAAAAAAGTTTTCCATAAGGTAATTGGATCGATATTTCCTTTTTTCCCCTGGTTTTGTCTCGTGTTTGGAGAATACATACTACGTTGTTCATACATACGTAGGTTGTGCCGCTATGAAGTAAGTTAAGTATAAATGGGAGAAAGGCATGGAATTATTATTATTATAGCATGACAGGAGAAGTTTATAGTACTAGCTGGAGACTATTTATATGCAGAAGAGTGGTTCCTTATTCTTCCACTGCTGCTGCTGCTTTTACTCGTCTTCGTTTCCTTTTTCTTCTTCATTCTGTCTGGCTGGCGACGGTGAAAATATTATTTTTATGTTTACCCCCTATTTTTTACTCCACTGCACTGTTACAGAAGCAGTAAAGCCAGCATTTTTCTCTTCTGGTAGGTGGAAAATGGAATGGGGGAAGAAGGAAACAAGAAAATTGTCAGGAAAAAAGTAAAAACATGCAACATCCATTTGGTCTAATGAGAAATATGCTGTGCGATGCGAGTACTTTTGTAAAAGTGAGTGTATATTTATGTGTGTTTATTTTATGCTATGATGATGATATGAGAAAGAAGTAAGAGAAGATAACGTATAGCCCCATTTCTCTCGGGGGATCCGCTCTTTTTCTCTCTCTGTCGTCTTCCTCTTTTTCTTCTTATGAAATAAAGTATGAAGAATAGGCTTTTAGGCATATTCATATTAGGATCCCATTTTGTTCCTAGGAGGAATGAATGAGAGAAAAAAGGGAATGATGATATCTATAAAAAATTGTGTTTGTGATTGCGATTGTGACAAAAAAGGTACAACAAGTAGCAGGAGAAGGGAATAGCAGGATAGCAACATGAAAATAGAAAAAGGATATCTCTCTCTCTCTCTCTATTAGATAATGGTTTGACAAGTAGGAAAAAGGAGGAGACTAAAGGAAAGCACTTGGCTCTCACTCTCTTCATCTTTTTTCTGATATTATGGAACCGTGTCTTCTTTTCTTTTCACACATCTCAACAAGTTTTCGTTCCAATTCCAAAACTTCAGTCAGTCTATAGCAAACCAAAGCCGTTTTACTGCTGCTGATGCTATTGTAATGGGAGAATTGTAGTAGACGGAGCGTGTTGTATTATAGAAAAGAAGAAGGATGTCGATTTCGATGTTGTCGTTGATGATGATGTTAGTGCTCAAAGCTCATCATCATCACATATTAATAAGTCTACTTATTGCTTGTCTTCTTGTCGTTGTTTGACAAAATATTGGCACGGATCGTGCAACAAGATGAAAAAGTCCAACCCGAGCGAGAAAACTAGTGGAGCATTCNTGTCTTCTTGTCGTTGTTTGACAAAATATTGGCACGGATCGTGCAACAAGATGAAAAAGTCCAACCCGAGCGAGAAAACTAGTGGAGCATTCATTCACGCTTCCTTTCCTTCCTTTCTTATAGAATTTCGCCTCTCTCTCTCTGTCTGTCTGCCTTCTCTTTTTCTCTGTATTTTGTTTTTCGACTAGAAGCTTGAATGAAGTAAATCGTCGTTGTCGGCGAGTATAAAAACACAGACAAAATTGTGAAGTAGAAAGGAATGAAAGAAGAGCTGATGTGAGAATGATGCATTGATGTATCATATGGTTTGTAAAGTTGTTAGTTGCTGCTGCTGATGTTGCTGTAAGTTTACTAGGTAGAAAAAAGCAATAAAATACCTTGTTCAACTTCAACTGACGATGATGAGTATGTTTTGATCAAAAGTGATATTTATTTTGAAACTATTTATTTATACAAAATGTAAATTATATAAAAAAAGAAACGAGTGAGAGAGAGTTGTAAAATGAAAAATATTTAGTATGAAAAGTACTTAAGAGAGAGTGGATGACGAAGAGAGAAACTTTAAAGTATAGATCAAGATACAAGCGTGTCATGATGTAAAACGATTTGTCGGACGAAATAGTAAAATACCGTGACGATAATAGGGCGATTGTACAACGAGATATCCTAAATTTATGAGCATACTATAACTACTACAAGAAAAAAAAACTACTCTTTACTCATTCTTTCGCTTTTGCTCTCTTTCTCTCTCTCTTTGAGAAAAGATTTTTTCTCCTCTCCAACTCTCAAATGAAATTTCAATCTTCCGTCGATAAATATCATTTAGTTTTTTTCATTGCACTGATTATGTTCCAAAAGAATCAGACGATGAGAGAGAGAGAGACAAAAAATAGAAAGGATTATTTTGCTCCTTTCGCTCGTACTTACTTGGAAGTTCATAAGCTGCTCTTCCCATAGAAAAAATGTAATTTGTTGTAGTAGGCTTCTTACTAAGCTCTCCTCTTTTATATCTTCTTCGTAGAATATTTTTGCAGTCTTATACAATATTTTTTATTCTTGGCAGTAGTGCAGCAGCCGTTTGGCAAAAAAAGAAAATGAATGTGATTTCGTTCTGAAGGATAAGCATGTTGTTAAAATTTGAGAAAAGATTTTTTCTCCTCTCCAACTCTCAAATGAAATTTCAATCTTCCGTCGATAAATATCATTTAGTTTTTTTCATTGCACTGATTATGTTCCGAAAGAATCAGACGATGAGAGAGAGACAAAAAATAGAAAGGATTATTTTGCTCGTTTCGCTCGTACTTACTTGGAAGTTCATAAGCTGCTCTTCCCATAGAAAAATGTAATTTGTTGTAGTAGGCTTACTAAGCTCTCCTCTTTTATATCTTCTTTGTAGAATATTTTTGCAGTCTTATACAATATTTTTTATTCTTGGCAGTAGTGCAGCAGCCGTTTGGCAAAAAAAGAAAATGAATGTGATTTCGTTCTGAAGGATAAGCATGTTGTTAAACGGGAGAGAAAAGAGAGATTACTTAAGAAAAAGAATTTTTCAATTCTCCATTCTTTTAGTAATGTAATCATGATGTGATGGAGCTCATAATTTACAAACGCACTATTTCACTCGATTTTATTTACTTCATCTAAAAAATCATCATCAACATCATGATCATCGTATTTCATTCCAGCTAGGCAGTTGTAGTAGTATCGCATTGCTTTTGTGAAGCTTACGTTTCTCTTTCTCTCTCATTCTTTCTTTTTTTGTGTTGTTGATGCTCCGTTAGATTCGCTCTGGCATTGATCTCTTTTTCTGCTATAAAAACAAGAAAAGGAATTCATTGAATTGCTGCGAATTGAATTAGGAGGATTCAGAAGAAAACGATCGCGATCGTGATGTTGATAGGTTGCTTGTTTAGTCTTACTTATACTTAATTTTATATAATTGTGTTTGAGTAAGCTTTCTTTTCAATTTGGCTGTTTTTGCGTGTTTTTTCTCGTACGTAGTTTTTAAAGGCGTTGTGATTTTCTCTCAGCCTCCAGTTCTGCCTTAACAATAATTTGTTCTTTTCTTTTTTTCTTTCTCGGATATTATTGTATTACTTTAGCTTACTTGTTTCGTAACATTCCCTATCTCTAGGTAGGTAGAGCACTCCCCAGCATGCCATAATCGCTGTGATCGTAGAGACTTCGCTGAAGATTTTCGCTTTATTTTCGTAGCGATTCGCATAGTATTCGTCGTATATTCTCTTAGAACCTAGAGCTATATGTCCGCCTAATCTACTACGATTCAAGGACGATTCGCCGCGATTTTCAGCAAAGGCGAAGTCTAAACGATATCGCTTCGAACTTATGGCGAATTTGAGCCGGACACTACAATGCAAAATATGAAGCGAAATTTGAGCGAATTCAGAGCTAATATTCGTTCAAACAAAACAGCTGGTGCGTAAAAGCAGTTAATTAATTATAATTATTTAGAAGTTTGATTACATAATTAAGTATTTAATACATGCATAATAAAATTCACAGTAACAAAGATACATTACTGATTAACTTCAGCATACATTCGTAACTACTTTTATAAATATTCTAAAAACGAACAAAAGTGGTAATTAAAATTAGGAACTACAATTAATGTTTATAGTATTAGTAATATGATAAAAAATGGCTTGTGGCAGAATCCTTCCTAGAAATTACTTGCTTCCTATAATATTGATGATGACCAAGTTCAAATGGCTACACGAACCGCAAACCATCTAGCAAAAAATTTATTTAAAACATAGTTCTCATTTTTAAGTATGACTACTTTGTTTTAATTAATATTAAATCTTATTACCTTAAAGGAAAAACTTCACTTCACTCCGTGTACATTATGTTATAATATAAGCACTTGGCTGGTTTTTGCTTTAAATTAATTCATGACTAGTTACGTAAAATTATAGTACGTATTGGACATTAAATTCAGTGAAATGTAAATTTCTGATTATAAAATGTTCATTTCTCTCGTTAAAACAATATTTTTTTTCAATTTGTTTTTAAAACTATAATTTTAGTTAAAATTTTTATTAACTTCACGAATGTGAACTGAATGATACATTACCATAAGGTAAACAATATCTTATTCTAATACACATTTTAGCCAATCACCTGACAGAGGTGAATAGCTAAATCGTTGAGAAATCGCTTATTATTCGAATTGACGTTTTTATTCATGGCGAGTTTAGAACGAATATCTTCGAAATCGACGCGAAATCTACAGCGAGCCATAGTAAAGATTTCTCGGCTACGGATCGTAGCGAAATCGACTAGCCATCTACAGCGAATGGCATCCTGGGT
>JAHZNJ010000551.1:0-12690 GCA_027744475.1 Lepidocyrtus cf. sotoi NNG-2020
ACGATGATTTCTCAACCAACTCGTAGTCGTCGCGTCGCAGCAAGCTATTATGATAAACATTTTTGTTTGTGGGCAGCACAACAGTTTAGTTGAATATACGGTGAGGAACAATATTTGTAGCCGTAGCGCGTTAGAAAATCTCGACAGTTGTAACTTCCTCCTATGCTGCTCACGCGATCTAAGCATTTTGTGGTGTCGTCTCTTTCTCTTTCCCCTCCTCCTACTCTTGAACTCGAATTGTTTCCTCCTCCTCCAGTAGTTTTCTTAGAAATACTTGAATTAGGTCTACTATCACTGCTACTTTTACTGCCTGATCCTAAAAATAGTGGTGAAAAAGTAAATAAACAAAAAATAGTATTAATTTCCATGAATAAAAAGCACTGACTATAAAAAATAAATCCCATTAAATTTAAATATAGTAGTAGCTATTATATTAAGTATGTTTGTAATGTAGCAGGGATTCTATTCCAATTTCGGAAATAAAAAATTCCTCTTTGGAAAAAGAACTTTCTTTCCCTGCACAGCAAAATATTGCACCATGCGAAACGCTGTCATGCAAGTATAGTAAGTGGTAGTAAGGAAGCAGTTTTCGATACAGCATTAGTAGCAATTGTTATGATGAAAACTCAAAATTAATCAAAATCTAAACGATTTGGGTTAGTTTTTTTGTTTTGTTTCTGTTTTAAAATTAAAAATATGAGCATGCGAATTGCGATTGCGAGCAAATGTCAGGATGTTGATGAGCATTCTCTAAGCAAAAATATTCATTGTAAAGCTGCGAATTCATATTTATAATGAATCAATGAATGTTATACTTTGATCACTAGGCGGACTTTTATCTTTGGTTCTTTGTGACCGCCAGTTATCATTAACTGCCGTCGAGGAAGAGGATGACGACGGTTTGGTCGTTGTTGTTGTAGAAGTTGTCGTTGTTCTTTTTGTTGTTGTAGAAGAAGGAGGTTTAGCTTTTCTAGTTGTGGTTATCGTCTTTTTCGTTGTAACTGACTTTGGCCTTGGGGTTGTTGATCTTTTGGTCGTCGTTGACACGACTGACCTGTCCATATAATATTGCATAATACAAATAATACAATATATACATTTGCTCATTATTTGGTTAAATATTAACAAGAGGGTTAAAAGGTTTTAGCTATTATTAGTTAAGATTTTTTTGCAGTAATAAGAAAAAGGGTTAATTTAAAATTAATGTTAATAAGTATTATACAATACAGCTAATTAATTTTTAAACTACTATTATAGTAATTACATACTACGGTGTTCTATTTACAAAACTGCAAACTATCTACAATTGATTTATGTGGATTCGAAATCCCGTCTAACAAAAGGTTAATTCCTCGTTTTCTAAAATAATCCATACCGCAAATATAATATGTATTTACAGAATTTTACACCAATTGTAATAATAAATGTGGCATCTAGTATATGACAGAAAACTACTTTCTATATAAGTATTTTGTTTTACTTTAAAATAATAATGACTACATATTCCATTCCAGCTCCAGCTACTCATTTCTCAAATCATATTACATAATTTATGTACAAAGAAAAATACGAGGATAAAAATAAAACTCCCAAATCCAAACTGGCCATTTCTAGTTTACTACAAATTACGAATTATTGTACAAAAAAGCCAATATACAAAAGGAGCAATGCATTAATCATATTACATAATTTATGTACAAAGAAAAATACGAGGATAAAAATAAAACTAAATCCCAAATCCAAACTGGCCATTTCTAGTTTACTACAAATTACGAATTATTGTACAAAAAAGCCAATATACAAAAGGAGCAATGCATTTTAAAATGCAGGTCTTTCAGAACACTAGTTTTGTGCCTCATGCAAAAATTCTAAACAAGCCATTCAATTTTTTTCAAACGGTTTTAGTTTCACAATGTCAGAGTATAAACTTTCGTGCAAGAACAACGCTTCCGTTATGTCAGTTAAACAAAAATGATGACGCAATGGACTAAGTTAGTATGAATTCATGCATTTGAAACGGTCATAGATATCTTACACATTCACAGATAAAGTCAACACGAGCGCATTTCATAATCTATCATTGCATTAATAAGTCCCACTATCACATTATCTTTTTCGATAATGTTAAGTTAAAATAGTAACTCTTGATTATTTAAAAGATGATCATAACACGAGCTCTGAGATTATATTTGGAATTCTAACATGCAGCAACATTCTCGATATTATCATGCTCGTAGAAAACATATCGTGGAACTTTGCATGACAAACTGTTACAAAAACTAACGTGGTAGATGTGCATCGTTTATCAACGACATTCAAGATTTATTGTAAAAATTAAAAAATTACTTAATCCATATTTAAAGCAAAGTAAAACGCGTTTCAGTTTATAAACTTACGCAGAAGTTGGGAAAGCGAATGACTTTCCGTACGCGTCTCCACGTACAACTGCAGGCGTGATTTGTGAATAATCTGGAATGATGTTTTCGTGCTCGATAACGCATCTACCGCTTACACAATGCTGCTGTGAACAATCCAAAATTTTAAGATCAGTACCAATAATATGATTCCTTCTGAGATTAATTTTTTGATTAATGTTTGTTTTAAGTGTTAAGCAAAACAAAATAATGTTGTCATCATATTACATGGCCATCTCCACAAGTAGACCCCTCTGCGGCAGGTCTGTAGGCTACGCAGTAACCTGATGTTGCATCAAAACAGAATAACTGCGCGCACACACGGTCATCCTTCTGTTCTCCCAAAAATAAATTTGAAACACAGCAATCAATACGCTATTCACAGAAAATAATACTTTTAAAATAATTCACAGTAATTGGAGGTTTCCTTACAAAACAGGCTGAAGTTCCTCTGTCTTTCCGACATTGGGCATCTAAACTAAGGAGTTTTCCTGGTAAAACCCTAGGCAAGGAACTATCTTCGTGGGGTGAATTGTACAGGCAGGTAGCAGTATCACCACTATACACACATACAAACCACATATTTAGTAAACCTCAGAGGAAAGTAAAACTTTATTATTCTAAGAAAGTCTATAAGCTAAATAGCTATCAGGCGACTTACTTGAGGAAATGGTGGAACTGTGCGATAGAACAAGCAGACCATTGGAAACCCCTCTCGGTATGACGAAGATCTGACATTATGAAACCATCTTCCCATCTACATTTCTGTGCTCCAGGGCCACCCAAATAACTTGGAGCTGGAGATCCGTCATGTACACATCCCAATCTGGAAATTGTTTAAAAAATATTTTTAGAGTTTGGATGTTTTTATCTTGAACTTGCGTGATGCTATTTAAAAGAACTTGTTTGTTCTGTCACTTACAAATGGCCAACTTCATGAGCTGCTACAATTATTCCTGAGAAACCTCCGGTGTCCTCCACGATTGCTACGGAGTTGACTTTCTCTAACCTCTTGTTGACAACGCATGCTCCTCCCACATACGCGAATCCTACATTTTCCCAGATCAATTATTAGTATATTTGCAAATACGTTAACTTAACATTGCATAAGGCAATAAGTTATTTTAAAAGCGTGATGAGAACCACCAACCAACTACGTAGGATATGTACAATTTTCTTCTAGGAAAAGGTTAGAGTAAAAGGAAAGAGTTAAGCAAAGCATGCTATCTGGGTAGATTAAAGGATAGGGTATGTTACGTTTTGTTAGTATTAGTAAAGTAAATCAAGTAAACTATTTTAAACTAAACTGTTACTACTATTTTAAAACAGATTGATGTTAGTTAAGAAGTCAAATACAAACAAAAGCAATATTTACAGCTCATTTCAAACAAACTTTTTTATGTAAGTTAGGTATTATATAAGTCATCCAACGACCGAGGCGTGCTGGATTACTTTTGCAAATCAATTTTAGTTATTTAATTAGAAAACTTATCAAAAACATACTCTTTCTTTCTTTCAACACATTTACGCATAATGAATATTAATTTCAATCGTAATTCACTTTGGGGGAACTTCTTTGAAAATTCATTTTTCATTCATAATTCATCAATAATCGTGCGGCAAAATGCATGCCAGAAATTTGGTGCAATAAAGTATTTTGTGTATAGTGGAACAAGATAAAGATTTTTACTATTATAAATAGAGTAATTTAGTATTTTAAAATAAATAAAAAATAAATAAATAGAATCATAAAATTCTCATTCGCTCATAACTCATAACTCATATAACAATCCATAAAATTAGAAACTACTTACAACAAGACACGAGGAGCTTTAATATAAAGATAGAGAGAGAGCATTTCTACACACACAAGAAATGAAAATTTTTAATGCGATTCAACTTCAACTACGAGAAAATCAGAATTATTAGATAATTAGAAATACTTAAATTTTCAGTCATCGTTCGTTCATCAATACAAAATAATAAGTTGCAAATTATTTGTATTGCTTATTGTCAATTAAAGGTATACTGGAGGGAAAGATTTATAATAATAGGTCATAATAAAACTGCATAAAATATTTTTAAAATACGCAATATCGAGTATAGTGGTTTGTGATTGTGATAAAATAATACATAGCAAACTAATATAGTTATAGTGAGGGTGGTGGTGGTCGTGATTTTTTCAGAGTGTGACTTTTACCTGCAGTGCCACGATTGCAAATGTCGTTTGCAAACTGACGTCGACACATGTCTAATCTGTAATATATAATGATGATTAGTAATGCCATTGAAATACTATTTGTACTGTACACGATTAGAAATCACCTCAACTCCTCAAACACTCATACACAGGTTTAACTATAACAGTGATGGGGCCAAAGAAGTATGCCATTTCTGTTCTCTAATCTAGTCTAATAAGTTTCCTCGTATTTACAACAACACACACCATAATTTCGTGGATAAAATGATTGACTTTGTTAGTATTATAATATTAAAGAGCTTGTTAGAATGAACAAAAAATTGCTCCTTATATGAAGAAAAGACCTTAAAAAGTTTTGTTCCCGAACCCTTTTTTCTTTTGTAAATCACCCAATTTTTGAGAACTGCCATTGCGAGTTCCTCCTAAACATTTTTTAATAGTTTTATGTACAGCGAATTAATAGCCTTTTTATTATAATAGTACGCCAAAATGGAGTGAAAGTATTTTTTTTGCTTTTTTATATATTAAAAGAAGAAGTAGAGCAGAGTTTTGGGCTCAGGAAGGACATGACGTACCAGCAGTTCCACGGCTACATCGCCCACCTTCACGGCGTCGGCACATATCATACCTACAAGGACAAGCTGTGATCTCACCATTTCCACACATTTATGTGATTTATAAATATAACTTTTTCATATATAATGTAGTTCAATTAGTGTATTTCCTGTCTAACTAAATGTGTGGTTAATAAAAAGTTGATCAAATGATCATCATCGTCATCCTATCAAAGGAACGAAATCATAATTTAATGTGAACTAATGTGTGTGGTGGTGGAGTGGGTGTGTGAAATTTTAAGTGTGTATAATGTAAGTTAAAGTATAATGTAGTTCAATTAGTGTATTTCCTGTCTAACTAAATGTGTGGTTAATAAAAAGTTGATCAAATGATCATCATCGTCATCCTATCAAAGGAACGAAATCATAAAATGTGAACTAATGTGTGTGGTGGTGGAGTGGGTGTGTGAAATTTTAAGTGTGTATAGTAAGTTAAAGTCACCTCTTGTTGGGTGTATATGTATTTTTGCACTATGAAGTTTAAAACTAAACTTTTCCTTTCGCAACAATTCATTGAAACGGCTTACGTCGAAATATGTGTATGTTGTAAAACGAAATAAGTTACACTAGAGCCTAGAGCAACTAGTGCATGAAGTACAAAGCACCTTCAACGTAGTATTTTTGCACTATCCTTTAATCATTCTTTAATTCTTTTAGACATAGCTTCAGAGATCTTATATTAGCCTAACCTACCTTCACATTACTAAAAAATGGAATGGACTCGACTTTTTCACCATTGCAGCAATTAAATGGTCTGTGTGGTACCTAAATAAAGCAATTTTTCATTTTTTGCAAGTGAAAATTCAAAAATCAAAAATTAAATTGCTTTCCTTCTTACTAAACTGAAGATTAAATCACTTCAGAACAGACTGTTGATCTATCTGATTTGAGCATAATAATAAAACTTTTAATTTATTCAAAAGTTCAAGCAGTACAAAAGTTCGAAATTATTATTTCACTAAAAAAATTATTGCAATTGTAGAAATTGAATAACATTTTCCTGATTTAATTGATGGTTTGTGGTTTATTAACTTCTTACTTTAAGCTTCTTTAAGAAAGAGCACGTTTAATTACGAAAGGGCAGAAATTTTTTAATTGTTTTACTAAAAAAGAATACCTAAGAAAGATAAAATTGAAGATACCTACGTTGAAGATAAAAATGTTAATGTTTTCAGTAAAAGTGATTCGCATCTCATCTATTTCCTATATAAATTATTTATTATAAATTACTGTATACTTCATTGCAATTTCCCCGTATGTGTGTGTGTTGTAGTAGTACGTGTATAGGTATTATTTTTGTATTCCTATAACCGTTGTTATTATTGAGTGTGAAATTAAACCAGGTACATACATATTTTTCAAAATTTGCTGAAAACTTTGAATTTTAAAAATGAATTAAATAATGAATTGAGTAGATTTGTATATCAGTGAAAATCACTTGGATTTTCACACTCACTTAGTCACGACGACGGCAATGTCATAAACGGGTAGCCGTCTCTCTTGAAACAGGTACTTGCCAAGGTCCGTAAGTGCTGAAGCAGAGTCTAACGCATCTCTTCCAACTCTATTCCTCTCTAAATATGGCGTTGCGTCACGGCCCTATTGTGTACATACAAGAAAGATTGATTTTTAGCGCATTGAAACTTTCAAATACTTTGATTTCGAACAAAAACAAATGTTTTTTAATCAATTACTCNGTCCCCTAAGAATTTTGTATCGGAGGTCAACTCCGTTCCAGAAGGATACAAAGTAACGTTTCACTTGGAGATTGTCTCCTCCATGCAAACGGTAACCGTCGTAGTCAACGATAACTAAAATTTCTGGGTAAATTACATAAGGAGCATCTCTCTTTTCTCTCCGCCTCGCCTCAGCATGACGCTTCGTTCTGAGGACACTCTTAAAGGGATCTTGGTCTGGCTCCATGAGAGCATAATCTGAGTGGGAATTTATGTGCTTAGCTTTGTAAATGATGTGCATCCCCTGCGTGTTATTCTTTTCTGTTGCTGTGATTGGAATTGAGTCATTCATTGCTGGGAAACCCTTCTTTACAACCCAATCATCAGCAAGCTCCTCGTCCAAAAAAGCTTCGTCGTCATCCGGTTTGTTTACTTGACTTCGGAGGGTACTTGGTATAGGTTTTACTACTAAATCTGTTCCAACCATTCCATCCTAATAAAAAAATAATTTCAATATTTTAATGTAGTTTCTTTTTAAAATTAGAATTTAAGAAAAGGTAATTTAATGCAATTTCAAGTTGTCAAAAAGTTTGTTTTTATCTCTGCTTACCATAAGCAGACTGCCGTCTGATTTATCGTGATGGATAAGGAGGGCTGCTTGGTTATTTTCATCTTGATAAGCTTCCCCAATGTCTTCTTCCGCTTCCTAGAATAGAAAAACAAAAAGAAAAATATAGTTTAATGTTGTTGCGTAACCTTCTGACCCAACGGCATGACTAACAATGACGAAATAAAGCCCACTAACTACTAGCAAAATATTTAAAAGCGATATACACATCCGCAACAAGCTTGTGTTTAGCCAAAAACAAAGTTTTTAATGCGTGACATGACATCATGATAATAGCTACTTTTATCACGTCAAAAATGTATTTTCTAACCTAATTTCAAATTTTGAAAGAAATCTTCCTCCATCACCACTGCATTGCATTGTATTGGCATAAAAGATTCTTTTACAAATACATACAACTTTGAATTTTACATGCCTGCGAGATTTACCAATAATTAAAAATATTTAGCCCAACAATGCAGCAGGGTTATGCAAACATAGCGCTCCACAACTTTACAGCTCAAGCTAGGTAATTGATATAAATTGGCACCTCATCATTCTTTTTCTAAGAAGCAGCAGCATTTTCTTCTAGAGATTGCAAAATTACTTTACGCATAGAATTCCTTGCAATAAAGAAAGAATTACGCTTCTAAAAATATTAGGCATTACCCAATCGTTAACATAAGTAGGTTTACTTTTACTATACTACAAAATTGCAATGAAAAAAAGTTAACTTTCGATTATGACGCAAATAATGATGGCAAACGCATCTTAGCTTTAGCTGCTGCCCATCCGTTCGTTTGCTGACCCTTAACAAATTAAAGTTTGCTAAAAAGTCTTTTAAAGCCAAAATTAGATACACTTTGCTAATCATAGTGCAAAAAACTACCGTTTTCCTTGCTGTTCTATTAAACGAAAATTTTTAATATGACTTCATTCCGTATTGTATCAATTTGATATTTTCGCCAATTGGTCATTTAGCTGAACCAATAATAATACGCAATATTGAAAAATGTTAAAATTATTATTCCAATTGTGCAAAATGAAATTGAATGTAAGAAGGTCTAAACAAGTCATTTAAACAATTCATATAATATCTACAACACGAGAATTTAGATAGTAGCTCCAACGACATTGTTTCGGCTAGCTGGCAATAATTTAGAGCATTGCGAAAAGCATTTATTGGATGCATGTTGCATCTAAAGGCAAACTTGTTGTTGTAAATGTTGTAATTGTAATTTTATTTTCTTTTACCCTATTAATGTTGATTTGATGACATAGACTACTTTAATTTGTAACACTTGGAATGTCATTGTCTGACAATGCAATGTACCATTGGAATTAATGGAATGAATTTAAACATTATAACTTGCAATCTACATAGGTAAGTTAATTATACGATTTGAATTCAACTCAACGCAACGGTCATTAACAAAATATCCGTAATTCCGTTGTAATTGCGGATACTGCTGTAATGCAATGTTCTGTTCTGATTTGAATTTATTTGCCCCTTTCCTGCTGCTGACTGACATTATTTCAAGGCAATGCAATGAATGAATCCTTTCACTTTGAAATTATATTTTGGTACATCAATCAACTAATTTCGAGAATTTAAAAATGGAATAGGTAAACTTTAAACGAATTGAATTGTCATTGAATGATTCTACAAAACTAGAAACTAAATACAAAAAAGTAACTGTGCTGTGTGCAGCATTGATGTACATTAAGTCATTTTATAATCACTATAACCGAAAGATAATCATTTGTCATGAGTAAATTACATTATTATATCAGTTCAATTATGTAACCTTTATTGACCTCAGCCCAGAAACCTACTCTTTCGACTAAAATCTATTATTGAAGAGCAAATTTTGGTTTTTTATGATTGACTCTTACTGGGAGAGAGAATGTACCTCATTGACTTTGACTTTGCGTTGCTCACATATTGCGAAAATGAACGCTGTGCTTGTAAATCATTATTGTTTAAGCTCATTTTTTTTAGAAAATTTAATAAAACTAAAACTATTTAGAACAATTTTTACTCCATCACATTAACATCTTTCCTTTTTTGCGAAATTACTTCATTACATTTTTATTTAGTCAATTAAATATGCACTGCCAAATTTTTCCATGTTTAGTAGGACGAACTGATTATGCAAAAATAGCTTTTTTGCCTGGAAGGGAAAAGTATAATTACATGTTTTAAACTGTCAAGAGATGAATTCAAGAGATTAAAACGGAGAAGTAAGACTTGTTATTGAACATCTGCCAAAAACGATAGAGCGATAGAAGAGTTATTACAACAGCAACAATGAAAGCTTGAACGAGCGTGGTCCAGTATACAAATAAAAACTCAAATTCCAAACACAAAAAATTTCATTCCATTTCCATCCTATTATTAACGCCGAGAGTAGTGGAGTCATAGCCAGGCAGTTCAAGTTTAAGATAAACATACATAGTTGAAATTTTAACTACAGAGATTACTCACTACATAGAACAAGTAGATTCATCCTCCTCCTGAATTTTAAAATCCTGTAATAATTTAACCACTGATAACGATCTTAACTACTTCTGTTGAGTAGTCTAAAAATAACTTCTCTCTCTATACACTGACCTTTAAAGTGTAGGTGCTCTGGAGTTGAAGGTTGGAGGTATTCACGAACGAATACAAATTGAAGTTAATTTTCATACAGATACATAAAGCTTAGATTCGACTTTTATATTATAGTTTGTTTAGAGTTTAATCAATTCATCAAGCATGATGATGAAAAGTTCCCCTATGTCATTATTTATATACCTACTTTATTCACAGAATTTACAGAGATGTTTAAAAATAAAAATATATAGTAATGAAATTATAAAAAGTTTTAAAAAAGCGTTTAAAGGTAAGCGCTGGAGGCTGAAATCATTAATTTTTGTTTCGTGATTCTTGTTCTCTCGTATTTATAAAGTTGAAATAATTGCATGCATGAGTTGACCCACACTGGTAGTCTAACATAACAACAATCGCAGTATTAAAACCCATTAATCAGTACAGAGCGTCGGTCTTGTATCTACAAATTTAGCAACAACTGCATCTGGTAATTTGCAACTTCACGCTGCATCCTGAAAAAATTGTTTTAGACTGGACTACAGAGCTATACACGAAGAATAAATTAATTCATCGCGCATTGGATTGGTGATTAGTGTTGAGTTGTGGGGTAGTGGAAGCACGAAGTTTCCACAAAATTTATTAATTCATGTTACACCAACCCTAACCCTGCCAATTTATGTTTAATACGTAATGACGGAACGAATATTTTAGACATATATGAAGTCATTCCGTAGAAAGAAGGAGGCAATTTTTCCCAGCCTAATTACAGTACGTTTTTTAACCAGTACCTGCCCTAATATTAAATACCTACCAACAAGCAATATGCGACTTTTAAAATCTCTCGGGTGTATTTCAAGAAATTACGAACTGCGAACTTACGTACGATTGCTGCTGTCATAATAATTTTAAGGTTTACAATTACAACTCCTCACAATAGTAATTGACTGGGAAGATCATCTTTATTAGCATAGGCAAGGTCATGAAATTGTCTACGACAGTTACAGCAAAGCTTAGAAGTACTTATCAGCAAGAAAAACAAAATTGTTATCCACGTGACACTTGTAAAACACAAGGAGAACACTTCTACTTTTAAATCAAAATGCAAACTTTTAAAATAAACAAGCTCCTCCGGATAAAATACATAAAGAGTTGACAATGCCAGCGATAGGGATGATGTTTATGCATAATAATAACAACATAACAATACTAACGAATGGAAGGACATGGTATTAGCATCTCTTCAACAATCTACAACACAACAATAGCTTTATTTACTAGTCACCAGGTTTAAGTAAATAAATTGAAATTGTTGTAGACAAAGTCCAAAGCAAGCACAAGCAGCAGTACTTTATAGAAAAAAGATAGAGAGCTAAAATTAGAAGCAAAGCAAAACATAAAATGCGTGGAAGGTTTACCTTTAAAAATATCATGTAAAGAAGAAGGTTTAACAAGCAAAGGGTGCGTACTACAATATACAATACCTGTGAGTGACCCATTTACAATCTACATTTTAGAATCTGCAATCACATCACAACATAACTGAAAGACGTAACATGGTTGGTAACTTGACAATGGGGAACGCAGCTGGATTTTTAGAATTTTGTGGGGTTTGTTACTCCTTGGTTTGTTGTATATCATTCGAAATGGCCAAAGCTGCGTGAAAGATCACATTATCAATCTATCTATAACTTCTACTACTACTACTTCATCCTCAATCTTCACAGCTACTTACTAAAAGCCAAGCAATACAAAATGACCTAACTCAAATTGTACCCTTTTGTAGTCTCTCTACCGCATACACAAAGCTAATCCCTTTGAACAGCGTGTAGGTACTTGATACCAGCAGGTAATTATCGCTTCCCCTATTAATTTTTAAATACATACACACACCTTATTTTATTTCTTCGACCCAATTTTAATCCTAAAAGTAACTACTACTCAACTCACTACGACGGCGACGATCAACATCAGTAACAATAATATTATTGTCGTCAGAAATGAAAGAAAAGGATAGGGAGGTGATGATGAACTCAACAATTTCACGCTTGTCATTAATCCATTGCTACCTTAAAAATTATTGCACTTATTTATTTACTCAGTCTACTACTTTTGTTTTCATTACAAGTCTTTCTGTTTCTAACTCAAATAACCTTTTATGTATTGCTATGAATTAAAACTCTTTACTGATCAAACGATCATAAACTGTAGTAGCTACGATGCAACAACGTTACAGGCTCAAAAATGCTTTACGTTAGAATTATGTACGAAGAAAAAGTCCGTCTTTAAACAGAATGCGTAATTAGATTTTCGTTTACATTCATAGAGCCAATCTTGAAGACATTAAAGATTCTTCGAAGTATCTTAATCGTGTTTTTACATTGTTTTTTAACAAAACGTGATTATTGCTGCACTTGTTTTGTTTGAATCGATTCGCGTCAGAGCAATATTAGTCTATAAACTATAAAATCTGCGAATAAAAAATTGTTTACAAGATGCACCTATTAACTTAAAGCCCAGTAGTAGCAGAAGTAATGCAACTGCAATAATAATAAAATAATTGTTGGATTGAATAAATAGGTACTATCT
>JAHZNJ010000552.1:0-11095 GCA_027744475.1 Lepidocyrtus cf. sotoi NNG-2020
GTGTTGAAATTGCATCATTTTCATTTTAGTAAGTCAGTAGCTAGTAGCTAACCTCGCACAATCTAGTCTCAATTGTATCGTTCTGTCCTTAGCTTTTGTCATTGTCAGTGTCAAGCTTATCTTCATTCAAATTCAATACTTACGATTACTATTACTGCAAATACTAATGTAGTTCAATGAAAAAGTGTTTAATAATTAACAATTACTTAATTTGCAACAATGGCATCTCCACGTAGTGTACGAATTTCCTTTGAGGAATTCTCCGCAGCAGTAAGAAAAAACGGTTTTCCAGAACCATCTCATTCAACCTATTGCAGTTTTTTAAACGAAGCTGGAAATGTGTCCATATTTGACAAAGAAGAATTGGCAATGGTATTAGCACATTTTATTCACGACTCTGATGGGTTTGTCCAACGAAGAGAAAACGTTGTTGAAGCAAAAAACTATCCAGAAAACCCAGACAAAGATTCTAATTGTGATGCATTATTGTGTGTCGGGAGGGGTATATTCAGTGACGACAGACTTGTCAAAAACAAGATAGCTGCTGCCGACGAGGAAACTGCCATGAAAGTGGGCTTTTCATTTTGGAATAAAAAAGTGGTTGGGAATCCTGATGTTACTTATGGACAGTTTGGAGCATCAACTAACGCCATAAGCGGGTCAGCAGAATGTAATGGGAAGAATACCCACATTGCAAAGAAGAGATATGAAATCTATAAGAATGTTAGGAAAGCCTTTAATTTATCAGACAATTTAAAAAGTTCGGAAGAAGGTTGTTATGAAATTGTAAATGATTTCATGAATGCTTCTAAAAAAGGTCGTTAAAACTACATTATATTATTGTATAATCTTTAAAATAAAAGTACTTCAGTTTACGATCGTAGTCAATTTACCGTTTGTTTTATAAAACACAAAGAAGTTGAATAAAAATACGCTTATTATGCAAGCCTATTTAACTATTGTAGAAAAAATAAATTCAATTTCAACGCGATGTGTGCATAATTACGGGCTTAATTGAGCAGAAAGAGAAATCCTTGCTTCTTCATACCCAGTTTAGTTTTAGTTTTGTGGTACTGTGTATTTAAGATGAAAGGACTCGTTATTTACTCGAAATTAGTGAAAAGCTTAAGAACCGGTCCATGTCTTCTAAGTAGATTGGGTTTCGGGTTTGCTGATGCGAATGCGGGTGTTTGCCCTTCTTCTTCCCCGATCATTACATTTACTCTTTCCCTTCAAAAATCTGCATTAATCTTCTGGTTATTGCCGTTTGCATCTTTTGTAATGAAAAGAAAAATGCATCTGACAAATCGCGTTACGTACGTATATAATTAACATTCCAATTTGCAAAGAACAATTCCATGTAAAATGTTAAAAACACGCGTATGTCAGTAAAAGAGGATTTATCTCCTTTGTGACAGCCACCACCATTCGACATTGACAATTTACTAAACATTTTTACCTATCTTTTATGCCATGCAATGTTCCGATTTCTAATCTGCTTTCACCATCATCCGTTTGTTTGCC
Organism: Lepidocyrtus cf. sotoi NNG-2020; assembly: GCA_027744475.1. Lineage (NCBI taxonomy): Eukaryota > Metazoa > Arthropoda > Collembola > Entomobryomorpha > Entomobryidae > Lepidocyrtus > Lepidocyrtus cf. sotoi NNG-2020. The sequence goes on from JAHZNJ010000552.1 coordinate 1,525, forward strand.
ATATTTGTACAATACAAATCTTCACGAACTTACAAACTGATCTTACGTTAGGTTAGTTTGTTAATCACATTTACTTGCATATTCAAGTACTCATTTCAGCTATATAATAATCTTTTGTCACAAATGTTTCATCTTTGTCCATTACAAATTATAAAAATACGCAACAATGAAATCAGCAACATAAAAATAATACGAGTATCCCTCTTGAGGTGGGTTATTATCAGTTTCTCATTGTTTTGCCTTTCTTTCTCCGAATAATACTGAAAAAGGTCTTATTAACCGGATTCTAATACTGCTTCTCTGAGAAGCGCAAACCAAGTAGCTAACCGGTTCGCAATCGCAATGAATGATGTTTGCACATTTTATCATAATGCCATTGACTATACCTAGGTACACTTTTAAGCTATTTTATATGTTTAGGCGCACAAATTTTTTTCTTCCTTTCGGATATCGGAAGCTAAAGTTGTATGATTTTTTCCGATGAATCTTCTTGATAATATGTGTAAGTAATGTGCATCATTATTCCTTAAAATCTCTCAGGAGAGTTCATCATCATTGTTTTCTATTAGTATTATTATCCGCTATGCACATGTATATAATTATGATAGATGTACTGAACAACAACAGAGTATTGCGGACTGATGTAGTATTTGAATATCATCCGAGTACCTTTGTTGCCTGCCTTTGTGCATAAGGATACAATGTCCTCTTAATTACGGACTAGTAGAGAAAAGTCAAAAACCCTGACGTAGCAGAACTTATTTCTTCAGTTGATCAGCGTCTTCCGTGAAAGAATCATCTCCAGCAGTGTGATACTGAACACTTTTTCTATTTAAAGAGGGGTATTAGAATATAAGTGTAAGTTTGCATACAAGAAATGTTTTTGTGAATTTTGATTAATTACTTTCTTTCTGTTAATTGACCTTTCTCTCGGAAACATCATCATAATAGCAAAAAATATTTATTTTTGGATTGTGTTGTTTGTTGTTGCTTTTCCAGAAACATGAAATTAGCGGCTTTGCTGTTATTTTTTGCCATTGTTGGCAAAATCGGCGCTGGACCAGTCCCACTTCGCATTGCATACTATAGGGGAGACCCCGAACAAAATTTGCAAGATGAGTTAGACGAAGCCGAAGAAGAGACTGACATTTCCAATGAGGATTTCTCTAATGATGCTATCCAAGACGAGATCGGAGATATTCAAGATGATGACGATGATTCAGAAGAGCAGGAGCCACCACCACCATTCTCAAAACTTTTCCCACTCCCACAAAGAACCTCTCCTGGATACCACTTTCGTAAGTTTTCATTACGCAAAACACTTGAATTCATGTTATTTTTGAGTATTCAAGCAGAAATTAATTAATTGACGACTTGACTTTTTTGTTTCAACTTCAGCATTAGCTTCAATGATGAGCTCTGTCTCCCAACAAGGATGGAACGTACCAAAAGCCCCACAAGGCCAAAGACAACGTCAACGTGGACGTACTCAACTCGAGCTTGCTCGTGATGACGATGACGACGACTCTGACGAAGAGGAAGATGAGGAGGAAGATGACGAAATTGGATCCGAAGATGACCTTCCAGACTGGAACAGACTTTTCCCCTCCCAAGATCAATTGGATGGACCACCACAAAACCAAGCAATTGTTTCCCCCGGCTCTGCAGCTGCATTCCGCTCAGCCATTGGAGGAGGATCCCGTTTGGTCTATGTTCCAGCTCGTCAACTTCGCCGAGTTCAACAACAACAAATCCCAACTAGACAATACGTTATGCGCAATCCAATGCCACAACGCCGCCAGCAAGTCGTGTACACTATGGCGTCCTTGCCCCAAAGGCGTCAGCCAATGTACCAAAGCCGTCCTCAGTACGCGATGATTTCAAACATCCAACAAAGGAGACCTGCTGGTGTTTACTACTTACCTGTCCGAAGAAACAACTACAGTCCGTATGTTAACCGATACGTACCTAGATACAGGTATTATTAAGTAATGATGAGGACCACAGGAAGTATTATATTTAATCAAGCCATCTTACAACCAACATAACACGACGAGGCTCTCAGTTTACTGGAATCAGAATGGATGATAAAACCCATAATGCATTTATAATTGTTCGTCTTAAGTCAAAAAATCATAATCTCATTTGTGAGTTCAACAAACACGTCTAATTTTTTGTACTTCGTTTTATTTTGAGCTCTATGCATTTAAACTAATAATATTTTTTTAAATATCAGACTCATGGCATTTATTATTGTTAAGAAAACGAATTTTGTTGTAATTTGATCCATTTATAAATACATTTTGCTCAGAAAGAATGAATGTTACAAAGAATAAAAACTGTTCAAGAGGGGTCGATATATCGGCAAAAACGTATTTCTTCAACAATGTGTAAAAATTTTTATTTGGATAATTATCATCATTGCATGAAGAAAGGGCTAGGCTAGCCATCGTAAATGATAGATTTTACTTATAATTTTTTTTATTATCATCATACNCGGCAAAAACGTATTTCTTCAACAATGTGTAAAAATTTTTATTTGGATAATTATCATCATTGCATGAAGAAAGGGCTAGGCTAGCCATCGTAAATAGTATATAGTCCGATTTTACTTATATTTTTTTTAATTTTTATTATCATCATACCATCCGGCATCTCCCACCAAAAGTGAATGTTCTTCCTGACCTGAGCTGAATAGGAAGTTTAATGCAAGAAACTTGTTGTTACAAAGCCCAGTATTTAGTTAAGTTGCGTACATCGCATATCGCATCATTCGCATCGCGCTGCGCTACCACCACCATACCACTAAAGATCCAGAGAAGAATTATCAGAAGCAACTTCATCATAATAATCTACTACAACAGAACATGAGACATGGACCTTTTTGCATTATTTACACATCTCGCTCAACTCAACTCACTCTCACACACACAACAAGTCTTTTTCCTGCTCCCTGTCAAAGATCAGAAAAGAAGAATAAAAACCTGTCCGGATATTATAAGGATAATGAACTTTTACTTTTTACCTGGTTCTAGCTCTTCTCTGCATCATTTTATTCACAAAAAGTACATTTTTCCGCAACAACAATGATAATCTTTTGATGGTGGTGGTGGTAGTAGTAGCGTAGTAAGTAATTTAACACAACAGAATTATCTGAAATGCTAACAACCTGAGTTGAAAAAAAAAGAGGTGTAACATTTATATCTTTATACTATTATGATTGTATTATGATTCTTCTTCCTCATTTACTTATCATTGCGTTGCGCTGTTGCATATTTTTAAAGCAAAAACGAAAAGTTAAGATTGTAAAAAAGTCACTTTATCCGAATCTTCCTAGCCGAGGGCAACTTTTTCTTACAGCAAATAGATAGACGTAAGAATAAAGTTAATTTCTGATTATTTTTACTTGGTACATATACCTAAATACACTTACATAGCAATACGGGTATGTATGTACGTATTCCAGTTTTTTGCCTAAAGTCTCTTTCTTATCTTTTCTCGGATTCATTGAACTGTAAATAAAGACACATATAACGTTTTAAATACTTACCAACTTGTAATGGTAAGTAATGAGTAGATATATGCAATCTTTATTGTTTCAGTTCAGCAGGACCACTTTTTTACCTCCCAAAAAAACAACCAAATTACATGAAAAAGCTGTAACATCTATCGGGACAAATTGAAACATAAAAAACAAGCAATTACCGTAAAAAGTAAAAAGTTGCACTAGAGAGAGAGAGAAGAGAAAGATTGCAGGCATTTGTCAAAAGGCAATTATCAATCACTCATCCACTGCAGTTTTCATTAAATAACAGTTTTTATTACCCATTGTGTCACAAAAAGGTTATTGCTACACGTTGCAGTAAATTATGTATTTATCATGAACCGTTTTCGATCTATTAAATTGACTAGTCCAGTCCAGCATTAACTGGATTCTTTCCCTTTTGGTATTGGTCCGCTTCACCAATAAATACATACCTAATACGAATACGCCAATTTAAATTTACCGTTATTAAAGTTTAAGGGGAAAAATATCTAGGAAGAAGTCAAGTTGAAAACTACCCATGTAAATTTTTTTTGGAGTGAAGACAAAAGCAATTTTCTGGTTATGATGATGATATTTGATGCAATTACTACATCTACAGTAACTTCGTCACACCTTAAGCGTACTTTTACTTTTTACCCAGTTTATGTATTTTGTAATTGTAGAATCGGTTTTCCTTGCCAAAGTATTCATCCATCCTTACTTCCGTGGTAGGGTTGCTATTTGCATTGTTTGTATTGAAATGATTCTACAACTTGCTAAAAGCAAAGGAGTCTTCTTTGTGTTTTTAACAGAGCAATAATAATATAACATTGCCTCTGCGTCAGTCAATCATAATCTTTCTTTCAGTCCTTTAAACCTTTTATCAATCACCATCATCATCTTCATCATAACAGCGCTATGTAATTACAAGTGGTACTGACCGAAAGCAATTTTTATATCATACTACTAAAGAAAATATTTTACATACAACAACAATGATTTCATGTTCTGATAAAACCTTTTTCTCACATAACATCATACACACTGTACCTGTAATACCGTAACTTTTCGACCGAGAAAGAAAGAGAGAAAAACGATAAAAAAATTGAAAGAAAGAAAAAACGCAGAGATTGAAGTAGAAGAGTTTAAACGAACCAGCAGTGCTTGTATATATTCATCTTGTTTTTTCGATAATGAATGCAAAATAGAAATACACAACTTTTTTAACGAAGAAAGACAATTGAAAATTCAAAATGGTTAAAAAGTTGATTTTCGTTGTGAAAAAGAGTACTGCAAAAGACGAGGAAGGAAAATCTCAGTAGTCAGCTTTCATCATGAACAAATAAGCGTTTTTCCGTTCACTAGTCTTTCTCTCATCATCTCATTATTATAATAAATTTTCTCTGCTCTGAGCCTTAAAAAGAAGTTTAATTGAAATGGTTCAAAATGAGGCGATGGGAATTATTATTATTGCATTACAATAGTCTGTCTGTATAGGTAGTTATATAATATCTGGTTAGTATTATTGGTATTACATTATCATCGTATTATTATAATATTATTGTGTGTGAACGAATCTAGTTTTCTTCAGAAGAAAGAGCTACAACAATAAATAAATTCATTTTCGCTATCGCGATTCCCGATCATCATCACTATCACTTTACTTGCACTCACTCGGAGGAGAGAAGGAAAGTGCGAGTAAAAGTTTTTAATATGCCGCAGCACACGTCAGCAGAAGATAAAAATGGAAGATAATGTGAAAGGTTTTGTTCGGACGTGCTGTATCGTGCTTCTTATTATCGCATTTTGCGGTGTAGACACGGCAAAGAGACCGTACATATACCTCATTGAAAATTATGACTTCAATCAGCAGCAGCAGCAGCCCCCTCCTCCAGAACAACTACACCCAAGTAGACCTACGACGAGCAGCAACAACAGAGTTAGGAGTGGGAGTAATAGCGGAAATAATTATAATAACAAAATTCTTCATCCGTTTCTGTTCCAAGATACCCATCAAAATGGGGAGGAGGAGGAGGTGACTGTGATTAGCCGGAAGCAGCAACAGCAGCAGAAGAAGAAAAAGCATCAGCTTAACAGCCAACAATCAGCAGGAGGATCAACTGCTTTCATAGAGAATTTATCATCAACCCTGCGCCTAAATGGGAATAATAATTTAAAGAAAGAGAATGTAACAGGTAGTAGCAGTGGCGGTGGTGGAGATAATGCAAAAAATGTGAAAAATGAAGTGAAAACTAATAAAAGGAGGCAGCCTGCTGCTGCTGCCGCCGCCATCACCACAAATCTGGATTCTTTCCCATTTCCCATACCGTGGGATTGGAATGTAAGGATACAAAAAATGAATAAAGCCAGGAAGGAAGCCACGAAACCGGATACGTCTGAAGACAGATTTTTCAATTTTAGACCTAGACTACCGAAGCTACCACCTTTGCCTACGATTGACTTCAAATTTCAGAGTAAGAATTAATTAAGAGCAATAAAACAGTATTTTTTATAGCTTATTTATGCAAGTTTATATGAAAGGTATAATTTTTTTTGCAACATTACGTCATAAATTATACTGCAAGCGTTCTGAGGATTATACGCTCCGTAGTTGAGTGTAATATCTGTAATCTGTGGGTAGACAAATTGAAATTACTACATAGCGTAACAATTCAAACTCTGAATTGAATAAGAGAAGGCATAAGATTTGTTTTGTGAGAATTTCGTGTAATGTTACAGATTTCTTGCAAATCCCATGTAATTGAAGTAAAATGATTTTACTAATTATATTCAACCAATCAAATGTATTATTTTAGCATCAGATTCATCATCATCATCGTCATCATCCGGCGAAAGAAGGAGTAGATCTCACATTCCGAGAAAAGGTCAAGCAGGCATAACTTCAAAGCAAATCAAATTCGCAGACATTATAACTCCAGAGACCCTCTCATTCATTTCCAAGCTTCAAATGCTCAACGTCTCGAAACTAGCTAATGGCGCGACAAATGCGGGTGGAGCCAGCATAATCAGCTTACCTGGTGGAACAGGCGGGGGAGGGGTTGTTGATGAGTTGGCTGCGTTTAATCCGAACGTTGGCTCTCCACTACTCAGCGGAGATTTCCTAAGTTTAGAGAGCCAAAAACCTCTCCTAATTCCTAAAGATACGAACAGGAGGCCCACTAAACAGGAAATTGAGCTTTATCACAAACTCAAGCATAAATGTTCGTTTTTTCATTCCGTTTTTAGTAGAAACATAACAGCTCAAAATCTCATACTAACCCAAAATTTTACGTATGCTTATCATCTTACATGACTAACTAATTTTAAAAACATACTAATAATGCTTACATAAAAAATAGTTTTAATAGATTTTAACCACGACTAATATATTCAACCAGTTATTGATATTATTATCACGCGTACGCGTTTTACATTAAAATATTTTTTGCTCATTTGCTCTTTTACAGTTAATAAGCCAGCAGCGTCATCCGGACAAAAAGATTCGGAGGAAGGTACCAATCAAATTTAAAAATTGTTGCAATTTGTTTTTATGAATGACGTTTTTCTTCAGTTTTAAAAGCATTTTAACGGTTTTTCATAATTCTAGACGAGGAGCCGGAAGATGACACAGAAGACGATGAAGCAGAGGACGACGCCAGCGTTAAGGACACGCAAAGCGAGGAGCAAAGTGTGGAAGAGATAGGTTCCACCTCGAAGGAATCCAAGGAACAAATCGATTCCAAAGAGGAACAAGAACAAGACCGTGAGCAAGAGCCAGAGCAACAAGAAGAAGAACCTGAGCCCGAGCGCGAAGTGGAACAGTCAGACGAGGAAGTTTTGGACGTTTCCGATGACGAAGAAACTGCTCTGGAAGTGGATCTACCTTCCACTCGAACCAAAACAAAGATCCGACGACCTGTAACCGCATCTGGTATCAGAAATAGACCAAATTATGGGCTTTCCTCTTATGGAATACACAAGTTGAATGCATCTCAACCTTTGTTATCCTCGTCTATATCATCAATAGCCAGTCACGGTGTGGCCAGCATTGCTGGAGGAAGCCACAATACTCACTATCAAGAAAATCCGTTTGAACCTGCCGCGGTCGTTGCACCTGATCCTAATGATGCAACCAAACCCGTCATTATTCTGTTGAATGTTCCAAAACCCACGGAGTTAAAGGGAGATACTGGCGTGTATGAAGATGGCGAGTTTATTTATGATGATGAGGATAAGAAGAAGAAAAAGAAGGGTAATTAATTAAACAAATGAAACTCCAATTTCTAAATTATATGTCCAATCGTTATTTTTTCATTTGTTTTTAAATTATGTTTTTGATACTTTCAGAAAAGAAGAAAAAGATCAAAGAGAAGAAGAAAAAGAAAAAGAAGAAAAAGAAGAAGAAGAAGGGCTGGTGGGGTCCACCACCAACTAAAAAGCCAAGCAAAAAGGCAGACATTCTAAATCGACTCACAAAGGTCCACTCAAACGTTCAAGAGATTTACAACGTTTTTAAAGGAGGTAAAAATTCAAAAAAATAAATGAATTTTTAATTATTTGCACACCTTTGAACAAGTAAAATATTTTTTGTTTAATGTATATAGTTTTAAATGACTACGTTGTGAATCGCCCTCACATTGGAATCGAATTTATCCATACAAACCGGAAATCACCTCCACCCCATCACCAAAAGCCGCCAAAAAAGAAGGATGATGACGATGATGAGGAAGACAATGAAAAAGGAAAATCCGAAGAGACCGAAAAATCCGGGGAGAAAAATTCGTGGGAGGAGAATGAGGAAAGGAACAGAGAGAAATCTGATGACAGGAAGTTAAGAGTGTCTGGAGGAAGCACAAGCTACGAAAGCTTTGAAGAGGATAATCAAAGTGTAGCTGTGGGAGGAAAGCCAACGATATGGAACCCTCTGCAGTGGAGCTTCAGCTATCCTTCCGCCTCCAATACAAACTCGGAGTCGGCCGCTGATACGATATCAAAACGGATACAAGAATGTGAGAACGCTGGAGGCGTGGACTGTGCAAGGTATACTATAGATGGACCTGTAAAATATGAACCTCCTCAACCTATTTACGTTGAATCTGTTGTGAGTAGTGAGTCTGCGGAGAAACCACCACCACCCCCGTTCCGGGAACCACCTCCAAGGGTTAGCACAGGCTCATCGGAAAAGGTCTGGGTGAAGACGTGGGATAAAGAAAGCACGGGATTGCCACAGCCAGTTGAATCAGCTGAATCCAAGAAGAATTGAAGGAAGTAGCTTGTCACGTCATCTTTAAAGACATTTATAGAACATCTAAAACATCATATTACGTGTAGAATTTTAATGTTGCATTTATTTATTGTTGTAGCGAATAAAAATAGTTCCTCATTACCTTTTCTAAACCTTTCTACTAAAGCGCCAATGCGTCATTCATAGTATCATAGTATAAAAGTAGCATGTGCATTAAAAAGTGTAAGAATTTTTGGTTTGTACAATATAATGCGTCACTGTCACATTGCTGCTTACTGGGACTTAAATCAAAATTAATTTTTGTTTTTATAATCGTTATAGAGTATAAAAATAATTGCATTTTATTCTCATTAAAACAAACCAAACTTGCAAAATACTGAATTGGATTCGTCATACCATTAATTTTAATAATTTAAAAAAGAAAATCTCTAAAGTTTTGAAACATCACTAATTTTACTTGTCGAATCTTTCGAACTTCGTTTAATCATGCTATGTCCTGTATTAGTTAAAGATGTTATGCTACCACCGTTAATTGTCAAAGGGTTCCTACTCAGACTTTGTGTGTTCCACTTTTCCCAGAATTTTGGATCTTCTACAAATTCATATAAAAATAATAGCAATTTAATTAACTACGTAATTGTTTCCACTTAAATAATTTAAAATCATAAGTCCAACGTACTCTCTAATTCTGCTTTGGAAGGCTTCATTAATCTGTATACGACTGAAGGAAAAGCCCATTTCCAAAACTTTAAGGCTACTGGTAAAAATAATTTAGTATCCATCCGTGGATTCAAATCTTT